>JAAPAO010000001.1:0-106640 GCA_013115145.1 Perkinsus chesapeaki
CTGTTCTAATCTGAGAGTAATCCTAAGCTTTTCAACATATGAAACTGCCTAGCGGAGCGAAGCGATCGCTACAAGGTGCGGACAGCGGAGCGAAGCGATGCAGGTTTTGATATTTTGGATGTCACGATAGTTGGCATCTGTAAGCTCGACCTGATGGCCTGGATACCTTCTGCTAGTCTATCAATGTTCCCGTATTCCATGGTTAGAATCTTTAGGGCAACGCAATTTAATCGTCGTATTAAAAGATGCTTCATTGAAAGAGCAATATCAGCCGTTCTATCGGTATGATGATACTATATAGCCTTCTCGCGCCGCTGCCCCATACAATAAGATTCTTCCTGAGTAATATCTCGCAGATCCTGGATAAGCTAAGTGCATGCCCTAGCCTTCGTCCTCTCATTTGTCTCTCCTTCATTAGCATAGTATCCCTCGTGGGCCACGAGTCGTGGCCCGTGGTATCTTTCTCTAGCTTCATGCTTTTGCCAAAGGGGCTCTCTGAGTTGCATGCTGTCTGACAGCTTATCTACTCGTAACATATATGGTCGTTCCCGCAGCTGCCGGCCTGAATGGTGATTCGAAACCGTTCGCCTATCCGATATCCGATGGTACGCAGTCCGTCGTACAACACGGCGTCAACCTGCTAGTTTCGTCTTTGAATTCTTGGTGGTCATCACTAACAGACTTGGACGAGAATGTTATGCGGAAAGTTGAGCTATTCAGTGGTGCAGTCATTGTAGTGTCCCTCAGTGTAGCATATTTGCCCGACCACGGAGTTTTCAAAAGGTAGTAAATCTGGGTTAGGATTCTGTCAATGCTCGGTAATCAGGCCATTCAAGGCTGTCTGGCGTGTAATGCTCGGCCTCGCATTATCTTACTCCATTTTCCTTTCATATCTTCTAATAAACTATAACAGAGAGGATGCTATGTAATACCAATCGAAATGCTTTTTTATCATGTCCCGTTTTCAGTCACTTCTTGGTTTGGTTGGACCCAAGTCTTGGTAAACCTCTCCCAGAGAAAAACTATGCCGATAATTGTGAGCTATGGGACTCATCGGCAGCTAATCCGCTACATAACCTTTGGGATAGGGTTGACATATTCATTGCCTGCCACTTATTTGGTAATATATTGGTAATTGGTACTTGGAACTGTATCAAATATCAGGTTGGATGTGGAAGACTATAATAATAAGGGATGCTGCACTAGTGTGGTATCTATCTATACTTTTCGAATTTATCGAAATATCATTCCGGCATTTATTACCCAACTTCTACGAATGCTGGTAATATGCTATTCAGTAAGGGGGCAACATGAGACAGATTTGTTATGTGTTTAGGTGGGACTCTTTGTTATTGGATGTCCTTGGATGTAATGCTTTAGGGATTTGGCTCGGGATGAAAGTTGTCCGCAAATTAGGACTTGAAGAATACGACTGGGGTAGTACTACATAATACTTTATGATGACTACTACCGTAGTAGTCATCATAAAGTATTATGATGGACTTGTTTAGGGTTCCCTCGGGGAGGATGGTGGTCGAATCATCGAAAGCTGCTCGTGTTCCTCTTTATGACTATCTTTGTGGAGCTGCTCGATACCACCCTGTTCTTCATAAAGTACTCTTGTTGGGTACTATTTCGAATAAGTATCTTTCCCAGGTTTGAGCTGTGGATGCCGACATCACACTGGATCCTTATAAGCCGAACATTCTTTTGGGCTTTCTATGCTCCACCCTGTACCACGTAATACAATTACTATCTTATCATATGGAATGCATGCTTCTTATATTATCAGGGAGCTGTACAAGGTCCTCCAGGGGAAACTTGAATCCTTCCCGATATATCTCACGGTCGGTACAATAATACAGTGTCTTGAGCTTGGTCTTTGCATTAAATATGGCAGAGGTTGGTTTGACTTGTTGATGTCGGAAACTGCCTTCATTACGGCGTGCTCTCTCAGGTGTGTTCAACGAATCAATGCCGAAGAACATTCGTATTTGTTGGATTATTGTTTGGACGATCGCTATTGGTCGAGCGATACAGTTGCGGATTAGAGAGAGCAAAACCGCCAAGAATGGCGAGGCTTGTGTAAATACCAATAAGAAGAATCCTTCTAAAAAATACAATTAAGAGGTTTATTCAGAGGATAACTGTTTCTTGATAACGTTATTATGGTGTTATACTTTACCACATGAATGCACATTAATGACGCTGCCATTGGATTGAACAGCGCATGCAGTTGACAACGTACCGCGGCGTGTGCACTGCTATCAGCCTACCTACCGCGTAGCATAAACCGTATAGGTAGGTAAGGTGAAGGCCGTGGTTAAAACTAGAAACTCAACATCTTTCACGTGATAAATTTTGATGCCTCAAAGCAATGACTAAGTCAATCCCTTCACTTGTTGTATTTTCACATGCCGATTTATAGTCTACTTGTATAGTAGACTTCTGCTATGTAATATATCATTCGACAGTAATCAAATCGTACATAATCACCAAACATAAGACCTATGGAAGAAGTTTAAAGGGATTATACTATGCTTCTATATAGAAGATAAGAAAAATTTGCCGTTAGATTGCTGAGCTCAAGCGAGTGCCTACATCACCTGCACAGTAATCTTATTGTGTGACAATAACCAGCGAATACAGTTTGGTGCGATGATGAGATGTTCCGCAGCGGCACGAATCGACACAACAGTACGACTGAGAGGCCGCTGCGAAACCTCATGTATAGTTACCATCAGCGACTACATACCATCACGGATTAGCACTGATTCTGTTGTTGCAGATAACCATAGTAGCAGGTTGTAGACATAGATCTGAGCTCGGGGTATGCTGCTAGTTCATCGAGGAGGTCATATAGTCTTTCTGTTAGTAGCTTATCGACCTCAACATCCTCATCATCATTCACGTCTATGTCACGGTACTGAAGAGAATTGTGAGACGACGACGATGACTCTCTCTCGAGAGCGAAAGACATAGTATCAGATGTGGGTGGTGTTAGCGCCGCCTCAGTAGTAGAAACTCTGAGTTCAGCTTCACCATGTGCATGCCTACAATTCTCCGCCGCCCCGCACTTCCCTCTCAGCCAGAATCTACAAAGGGACGTTTTGTAGAGGTCGGGGGTGCAGCGGAGCTCTGCTCTACTATGAGCGTAGATGCAGTTTTCGCCTTTAGCACACCTACCAAGGCGATGTTGTTGACAAAGTTTGGTCTTGCGGAGATCTGGAGCATCTCTAAGCTCACTTTTACCATGGGCGTATGCACACTGTTCTCCATGCCAGCAAAGACCCTGCTGATAGAACTTACACAATCGTATCTTAGTGAATGCAGCACGACGTGTACCAAGAGAGCTTCCAGTGCTGCATGAGACCGTACCGCCGGACGAAGTTCTATGCCTTCTACTGAGTGCTGCAGACGCACCGATACCTTGCGGTGTAGAAGTAGCGGTTACAGGGACGCCGGGAATGAGGTTTGAAGCCATAGGAGAGATACCCAGATAAGGTGTGCGCTTTGTGCTTGCCGAGGGGAACTACAGCGCAGCGGCACCCCACCTGGGCGAGCGAGAACCGTACACATCAGAATAACCAGCTGGAACGAGTATCGAGTCTACCTTATCTCGCCATTGAGACTTAGTAGATAGAATAAACCTCCTTGAGCTGATGAGATACCAAAAAACTCGCCCGATATCAAGTTACACTAATCATCATTTGTGCACGCGTGCGCACAGGTATCAGATCCGCATCTTAACAACACGCGAAGGCCCCTCTTGCACGTGTTGGAAAAGCCTTAAACTTCCTGAGCGTCTGATACTGTATCTTTCGTCAGGCACGCTTGCTAACAACAAACTGTGTTCCACATACACAAGTTGGTGCTCAGAGCATACGCTCGATCGTGACCGTTCTAGCGACAGGTAGGAGACAACAGAACAAACCAAAGCGTGACGCGGGTTTTTTGGGAACTTACTTGTTTCTGAATACTTTAAAGGAAGTACTGAGTGTAACTGGTGCAACGCAAAATAGAATGGGGTAACCAGATGCATCACAAATCACTGAGGACAAGTGCGCGAGGACAAGACAACAGTTGGTGGACAAAAACCGTGACAAGTTGCTTCATTGGCAGTGAATTGCAAATCTATTAAGATAGCTCACCAATGTTCCAACCATCATCACACCACCTAAGAAAAACAATATAATAACAACTTACCTTTAACAAATACTGACAACTTACCAAGTCGACAAATTCTGGCACCTGCGCTTGGACGATCCCTTTGTGAAGTGCTGCCGCTGTGATTGGATCTTGACAAACATCATCAGCGAAGGAGCAACCACGTGTAAAGGAATAGAGCATATGAGCGGCTATGTGCGGCACATCCATAGGCACCTACAAGAACAACGTAGAGGCGTATTTAAGGCCAATTTAACGTACCAGATGCCCAGCTTGGTTTATAACAACATGGGTAAGAGAACCGACTTCCACGAACCCGCCAACCTACCGCCGATATGCATTAATATCAAACGGCCACCTTACTATTTCCTCGACGTATTTCTCCTCAGAAGGCTGTTTCCCATTCGCCCCCTCGGTTGACGGTAACATCTTAGAGACCTTCTTGTTCTTAATTGACCATGGCCTCCGCTTTGTTGCCTTAAATTCATCGATGAGATTCCACTCCATATTAACTGCACAGTAACGCTGGTGCCTAAGCCCCTCTGCACCGACCTCTCTGCCTACGCATCCATCTGGCTGTCCCTATCATATTGCAATCCATATCGTACATCCCGTTATAAAGCAACGTTCGTGTTCCATTTTGAAGCAGCTGCGTGTATAGGTGAGTTGCTGGCCTTTGCTCCCAACCACCAAGGATGTAACTGACCACCCAACAAGTCCATCATTTCCAATTCCCTCAATCCTACGCTATTGCGGAGTTGTCCTCGGACCATGGCCCTGCTCTTGAGTCTACATTCATGGCAGTGAGGACCTCAGGCCGACGGAGGTACCTTAAAAAGAGGAGGGCGGATAAACCACAAAGTCGGAGCTGTACCGGCAGCCTATGTGCATCAAATGCAGGCGTCAAGTAGCACAGAGCCGTGGTAGCCAAACCCAACTTACTCAGTTAAAACAGCATTGTCATAGTCACCATAAACTCTCACATCGTACCTACCAACAATAGCTTCATAGTGGAGCGAAGTAATAACGTACATGTTGGCTCGACTGTTATTAACAATATGCTCTTCTATGCGCGAACAGACATCATTTGCCCTACGCCAGTCGTCAGGCCTGAGGAGGAGGGGCGATGAGCATGGAAGCAACTTCTCCTTGTCCTACGTAATGATATCATTTAAAGCTTCAAGGCACTCCTGTTCGAGCCTCTCAACATCCTTAGTATCGGGGCTGTTAATTAGGCCATGCTGGAACCTATTATAAACCCATATCCTACCCCCGACCCTCTCCCGATGCCTACGCGAATTCTTTATATGTCATCTGTTGGGTCGGCGGATCCACCCAACCATCGCCAACTCCAACGCCTTGAAGGTTTATCCAAGAATGACGCTCCCGAATGTCTACGGCCAACTCTGGAACGTATCTGAAACGGTCGCTCCCGTGCTGGCATATCTACGACACTCGAAATGCACTACGTAGGGTGTACAGTACTACAGAGATACGTTCGGCTGCCCCCGACATTTATGCGACAGGGCACCAAGTTCGCAAGGTGCTCAATGATCTCAAGGGTAATCATAAAATACTGCGGGCCTTTGCATGTGGACAAATCCGAGTTTATCTTCACATGCCAGTCTAAAGCTGGGCAATTTCGAGGGAAAGTACCGAGGCCACAGATAACGTAGTGCCCAGACACTACTGGGGAGACCCCACGCTTTCTCAACGTACTGGGCGAAGCACGACTCGTCGAACGGCGCTAGGTGGCCGAGGAACGAAACGAAGGTGCTCCCACCGACGTACGAGTAGAGTATTGTGGGGATCCAAACCCCTGAAGTGGTGTATACCAAGTTTAAGGATAGGTGCTATGGAGGAACGCTTTTAAGTAGTGTGGGCGAATGTCATTCCCTTATATTACTTTCCACCATACGATTCGCCAAAGACAAAAAATGGAAGGTCTTTAAGTGACGGGAAGTAACTTCGTAATAGAAGGCTTATCTAAAAAAGGTAAGAAATACGGCAATGGTGAACACCAGTGCAGTGAGGCGGTGCAATACGGAGCAAAGCAAACTGGAAGATGTTACGTAAAAATAAGTAGCTTGTAAAATCCTAACCTCTCGGAAAAACCGAAGTCCCCAAAAAGCGCAATATAACTTTATTTTGTTAGCAAGGCGAAGCATCATATGACAAGGTCGATAAGAAGACAAGGTTGAGCGAAAAAAGTAATTCCACGCGCACAACTGCAACGCATGTTACAAAATTCATGTGATGACAACCAGGATACCCCTACTACCGAATCGCCAAGGTTTTGTATAGCCTCCTCCTCGCTTTCTGGCAGACACTTATCATCAGTTACGAAACTCATACCGACAGGTGCTGGCTGATCAACGACAATATACCTGACAAAGCTCATAGGCCGTCATCCCCAGGCAGTCCTACGTAGCATTGTTGTGCCAGGAGAATTCATTTCTGACGAATGCTCCGTCGCTCTGTACCGCTGTTACAGGGCCATTTTCAAGGAAGAATCCGATGAGGCCAGAGGTACCGGGGCCACCCTACAGAAGCACACTACCTTACTAGCGCGAGGCTCTCTTGACCGACCTGTAACCACAAAACTACAGGGTCGGTCCGCGGATCGTTGGCACTCGGTACAAGGATGAAATATATAGCCGTAACACCTATGAGCGGAATTACGCTGTGTTGATGCCCATGCAATGGTACATTGACTTTTGCTTTTGTAGAGTGGTAGGTAGCCTCCTTGTGTGCCATTCGGTAAGGGTTGTCGATATCTAGCAAGAGATGGTCAGAAGTTTTCGAACGAGCTTTTACCCAGGCAATGCTGTGATGGGCCCGAAGCCCGGCAAGGAGTTGGGATCTGATGGTCTAACGTTATTCTTTGGAGCTCCGAATGCCAGCGAAGACAAGACGGTCGTCAGGAACAAGATGCTAGATAAATGGGCCAGAAACGACGGCCGCGGCCGTCTCGATGAGGGGAGAACAAATGACATAGACGGAAATTAAGTTCAGAACTAGTAAGATATAATGGTCCACCTGATTGTTGACGGGCCTTCGTCGGCAGTATTAAACTTGCTCACTTGCGCAATCTTGCTCTTTCCTTGTTTTGTCCGCGCGTTCACCTTGCAAATGGTACTGTTAAGTGGTTCGGTGGTGAGGATGTTATTGTATTTAGGTTGATTGTAGTTATATGTCAGCTGCAGTCCACTCTCAGACGTGCTTCTTGTGTAATGAAGCTGGGCATTTTGCAAGGAATTGCCCTCAGCGATTCGAGGATGATATGGTAACAGTAGTCGGCCTCGGGCCAATCAGTTAGTGTTATTATTAGCATTCCCGCCGTCGTCCACAGAACTGCTATAACTGTGGCCAACCAGACCATCTAGCTAGAGACTGCCCTAATGAACAAACTAATGAAAGGCCGTGCTTCAAGTGCCAGAAAGTCGGACATTTTGCAAGGTAAGACCATCGGCCATCGTTTATCTGATCGCGGACGTTTTAGAGATTGCCCTTCGGCCGATACAAGGAATTGCTTCCGTTGCGGCCAACCTGGTCATCTTGCCAGAGAGTGCCCAAACGACGAGAACGGCAATGACAATAATCGTCGTGAGTCGTGAAAACAAGAGTGCTTCTGAATTGCTGTCAGGCGGTGGTGCTGCTGGTGGTGGTGGTGGTGGTGGTAGGAACTGTTTCCATTGCGGCCAGCCTGGTCATCTGGCACGCAACTGTCCGGCACATTAAGTCAATATTAACGAGTTGCCTTATTGTCTCTGTCATACAAGTTTCATGAGTACATGCGATAGTTGATTTTGTATGTTGTTTAAATGGAGTATTGAGTAACGGATAACAACAGTGGCCTTGTCGTGCCTACTTAATGCACTAAAGACTACGACAGCTTGCATGACCTCACAGTGAAGCTGCACGTCATGCTACAATGCTGAAGTTAGACATCCCGACCGCTGGAAATATCGAAAATATCTTCTCGCCAAAACCCTCAGGTGGGATGACAACAATCTAAAGTCCAATACAATCATGGGCTACCGTGACGTGTGTACACACAATAGTTCAGCGAGAGAGTAAGACCCTCGACACTTCGAGCTTGCAAAGTAGATGATCAGCCGCAAAACAGATGTACAACCCAAGATTGATGATACCTTTGAACTGGAACCTGCCGCGATGTATATTGATATAACACAACTAGTAGATTATACTGAATTGTACCAGTAATGGAATGAAAGAAAACATACCACTCAAAAAAGGCGGTGCGGTAGAAATGATAGCCATGATGACCGAAAGGACAACAATTGCCCAAAGGTCAACAATAGCATCATAATCTTTCAACTACATAATACTCATCAAGCACACACCAGTGCAGCTAGGATCCTCAATAACCATAAGGGAAACCGTTAACACTCCCACACTGTATTATCGACTTAGTCGTTTTGGAAGAGGGAGTTGCTGTTGAACAGTGAGGACCATGGATAGCATTAGGAAGTTGGTGTATAACGAGACGGAGACTATGAGTGGTAGGCAGCGCGTTCTTTACATAGAGAGAACATCGACCTGGATTCTGCTAAGCTCGGGCTTGACATCCAACACACGCTCGACCATGTACTTGACAGTGGCCTTGCAGTTCTTGTCGTAGGAAGCGCGGATGGCTTGAATATCGGCCTGAGTCTGCTTAGCGAGCTCCTCGTCCTCGCCACCGGAAGTGCTCTGGAGAGCCTGAACAAAGATACAGTAGGAAAGGAACAATGAGAGGAGAGAGCTGAGATTATTAGCAAGGGCAACTTACGGCATAGTCACGGTTGAACTTGTCCTCCTCCTTTTGACGGAAAGAGGCGACCTCCTCCTGAGCGGCAGACTTGGCCTCACGGAGCTTCTTAGTCCTGAAGGGAAACGGTACAAAAAGATACTCACGAGGTTGATACACCTACCTGTTGTCTCTGGCGCGGCTGACATAGGTATCGGCCTCCTGCTCAGCCTTCAAAAGCTGCTGAATGAGTTGCTGGGACTGCTGACTGGCCATGATGATTGAGTAGAGGGTTGTTCGTAAAACTACCAGTTAAACTGAAGCTTAAATATGGACGGGAAGCAAAGCAAGTACGAAGCTACGGGCTAAGAACAACGACTGGCCCATCACAGAAGGAGCGTTACAAGGCTACTAGGGGAAGCCATGTCTAAAGACATGCTCATGAGGTTATAGTACACAGAAGTTGAGCTACTAAAGTGATTAGATGAGATACATGAACCGCTACAGTGTGACTTTCGGGCCAGGCTGCGTTGTCTTAGGCTGCAGCTTAACGCTACACTTGCCATCTTGCACAATCTTACATTTCCTCAACGTACTTGGATGTCGTTGTCGGTTGTTGCCGCATTCTCCTCCTCCTCCCTACCGCTGAACTTAGGATAACTCATTTAATATGTCTTCTTCTGGACCTACCACTGCCACACAGCAGACCGCTTCTAATAAGGGAGATATCCGTTTGGATAATTCGAAGACTCGCGACGTTCGTGCATCAAACATTATAGCGGCCAAAGCAGTAGCAGATGCAGTGAGGACTAGTCTTGGCCCTAGGGGTACTAAGATATTTTGAAACTTAACTTGGGCTCGCCTTGTTAAAATAACACATATTGCGCAGAATTGACGTGCCGTCGTACAGCGTTCGGAAATGCTTTCACTCAGGCATGGACAAGATGATCCAAGATGGATCTGGCGAAGTGGTCATCACTAACGATGGTGCTACTATTCTCAAGGAGGTGGGATAATAATAGTAACCGACGAAGAGTTATTGGGTTACTCAGATGTCTGTCCTCCATCCCACCGCTAAGATGCTTGTTGAGCTTTCAAAGAGCCAAGATATCGAAGCCGGAGATGGTATTAGGCTGCCGTCGAACTTGTCATCATCCTCGTAGGTACGACTTCTGTCGTTGTTATTGCTGGTGCCCTGCTCGGTGCTGCCCAGAATGTAAGGAACAATAGGAGCTGTTGTTAGAACGCCACCCCACCTTAGCTTTTGGAACGTGGTATTCACCCTAATACGATCAGCGATGGTTTCCTATTGGCCGCTCACAAGGCTGAGACCATATTGGAGGATATGAGTATACCTATCAGTCTGGATGACAGGGAGAGCCTTATTACCAGTGCCAGTAGGGGGATGACAAACTCATCAACGATTTAATGGCATACATGTTGGCAGGCACCTCTCTCAACTCGAAGGTTGTCGCTCAGTCCGCAAGCCTTCTCGCTCCTATGGCCGTCGATGCGGTAGGCTCTTACCTGCCAATACTTCTCATACCATATTCCGGTTGGATCAGGTTATGAAGGTGGCCGAGATGCCCGAAGACCCCAAGCAAGGCGGCACCGTCGATCTCAACGATGTGAGGGAATATTCTCAGAAATCGGATTTATGTATCCATCATAGGTTCGTATTTGCCGTAAGCTCGGTGGTACTATCGATGACTCTGAGCTGGTCGACGGTCTGGTAATGAGCCAGAAGGTTGCCAAGGTTGCTGGAGGTATGCGTCAGTGGTGGGGTGGTTCGATGGGGACGGGTTTACGGCTCAGGCCCCACCAAGGTGGAGAACGCTAAAATTGGATTGATCCAGTTCTGCTTGTCGCCGCCTAAGACTGATATGGAGAACAGCGTTACTGTTAACGATTATGCTCAAATGGACCGTAATACAAGGTCGAACCTAATGGGGGGGAGCTAGTTGGTGGCAGGCATTCTTAGAGAGGAGCGAGTTCAATTGGCTAAGATGGTTAAGCACATTGCTAAGACCGGGTGCAACGTAAGAGCAACGACAGCTGCTGCTGCTGTTGGAAAGGCGGTGGCCTTTTTAGGTTTTATTGGTCCAAAAGTCTATCCTCCGTGACGCCGTCACAAACCTCAGTCTAGACTTCTGTGCTAAGGCGAAGATCCTTGTGGTAGGTCAAGGCTGCTGATGAGGTTGTTGTATCGGGAAGGGTGGTCGCTGGTAGGTGAGGGACGTCGAGCGCGATGACATCGACTATCTCTCGCGTATCCTGGGTTGTGAGCCTGTTGCCAGCCTAAACGAATTCACTAAGGACAAGCTTGGTGAGGCTAAGTTGGTGTAAGTGTGGCATTTGTGGGAGACATTGATTGTGAAGTGGTCTACTGTAGCCGCGAAGAGCCCCTCGGATCTGGTCTCGGTACCATCATCCGATTCACTGGCCTACCGAAGCTCAATACGTCCAAATGCGTATCGATTTTGTTAAGAGGAACCAATCAATTGGTAGTAGTATGGCATAAGTTGCTGAAAAGCCCTCTGTTGTATTAGACTCTCGACGAGGCCGAGAGATCCCTCCACGATGCCCTGTGTGTGGTTCGATCCCTTGTGAAGAAGCCAGCCGTCCTCCCTGGTGGTGGAAGTGTTGAGATGGAGCTTAGTGTAGGCTTGGTTGACATTACCAGCAGCTATGATTCAAGTATCTTAGGTACGATTAAGTCAATGGACCAGACGTGAATTGAAGGGCGTTGAGGCCTACTGTGTCCGAGCCTTCGCTGAAGCTCTCGAGATCATCCCCTACACTCTAGCCGAGAATGCAGGTTTGGCACCGGTGGAGATTGTCACTCAATTACGTAATAATGGCGGGAATGCATTTAGTCTGCAGCAGTAATGTGGCAGGTGCCGCTCATGCTGACGGGTCCAAGTTCGCCGGTATTGATGTAAGAAAGGGCAAGGTAGAGAAGGACATGGCTAAGAATTTAAAGGTAAGATTAAATGCCTTACCCGAGGATCGAACCTGGATCTGTTATAGGTCCTACAGCCTTTGTTGGTATCGTTGAGCGCCATCCGTGGTGCTTCGGAGACCGTCCGAATGATCCTTAAGATAGATGATCTGGTATACACTCGTTAATAGGGTGGTGATGATGCTCGTAACGTAGTAGTAGAGGTGGCGGCCTCCGCGGCCTTGGTTTCCATTATCGATAATAAAAGACACTTGTGACCAACTGCGCTTAGTGTTGTTGTGTTATTGTCCCCTAATTCATAATATCTGTTAGTAGTAGCCCCTTATCAAAGCCTCACTTTACTGCTGCTGCTGCTGCTGTTATTGTCATACATACCAATAACATTGACAAGATCAGCAGCTATTTGTCTCTAACCTCAAACTACTTGTTGCCATCGTTGCTGCTCGTCGTCATCATCGTCATTATCATCCTTTATATCATCAACCCTCTCTATGAGCAATCGTTATTATCAGATGAGGGCATCTCATGAGGAGCTGGGAACATCTAATCCCGGTCATGAGGGCAATACGAAGGGATCAGCGCTGCCACCGCCACTAAAAAGAAGGAGTAATAACCGCAGGCCATGGCTGATGTTAACTTGGCGACGAGCGCTGCTACCGATGCTAGTGGTTGTATGCCTCATTGGCCTTACTATTAATCATCCTAATTCTGTGGACTTAGTGGTATCTGGGGCTATGGTAAAAGCTCAGGACATCAGTTTGGCTGAAGAGGAGGAGGAGGAGGAGGAAGAAGAAGTTGATGATAGGAATAATAACATCGAGGTGGTTGCAGATGATGATGATGCGAAGGAGGATGAAGAAAGGTATGGTTACTGTGAAGCTCAGGGCCTGGAGGATGCTGGGGATGGCACTTGCAAGAATCCGGATGTTTTAACGATCATCCGACGCCAACAGAAGGACCCTTCCTCCGACTCTTCTACCGAATCGACGTCGTCATCATCATCAAGCTCCTCCTCCGCCTCCTCTTCGTCTGCATCATCATCTGAGACTGGCTCAAGCTCGCTACCTAACCCTTTTGAATCTAAGGAGATGATGGACATTTTTAAGGACACTACAGACTTTGTGGTATCTTTAGTTGATGGCAGGCTTATAGCCTTTGATGGTTGTGGTACTAAACTTTGGACATATACAGCCAAGTCACCAACGGTAGAGGCGCGCTTTAATGAAACTGCGGCTAAGGGCCTTGGAAGTGGTGATTGGGCCAGTCATTTTGCCGCGGATGATCCTACTAGAACACCGAGGATTGTGCCGGCGCTTGATGGGACAGTATATATAGTCACACCCAATCCTCAGTCGCCGAGTCAGATAGTGTTTACGCACCTACCAACACTTCTGGAGGACATGGTCAGCGTTGCTCCCTTCTATAGCCCAGCATTTCCGGGGATGTATGTTACTGGTAGCAAGCTGCAAGGCGGCACTACAGTTGATTTCTCCAAGGTGGAATGGCACATACCATCGGGGCCATTGCCGAGGTATATGAAGAAGAACAAGCTTGTATTTGCCAGGCAGGAGTGGGCATTACATTCGCTGGCGGCCGAGGATTCGGAGGAGGTATGGCGGGCCAGTTACGCGGAGTTCCCTCCCGTCACGCATGAGCACCTGTTCGCTGGGACAGAGGTGAATGCCAGAGCTAGAGCACTGACTAGTGTCATTGGGATATTGGATAATCAAACGAGTGTATATAAGAAGATAGCGGATCACAACAGATGTCCGACAATTCGACGGGCAGTAGAGGAGGGGCAGGCTTTGGACGAACCATTAAAGCTGGTCTTTGACTCTCCTGTGGTAGGAGTATTTGCTGTTGTTAACCCTCAAGATACTCCAGCGAAGTTGGGTATGGTACCAGTGGCACACGCTGGTCCGTGGTGCCATGAGGTAATAAAGGGGGATTGCGGCTATCCTGACTGGGTGGTGTTGGCTCGTGGATAGTAGAACATGTTGGTAGTGTATTCCTGTGTCTTGTATAGAATTATCATATTCTCATAATAGTCATAGTGCCGAGTCGGGTCGTAGGCTGCCAGCTCGGCCTTTGATAGGTGTGCTGAGATGGTGTATTTAGTGGCTTTAGTTATCTTATATAGGGTAACCGATTCCCTGTAGTCTATAATAGTACTTGTGGCCTTTTATGAGATTATCATTTCGTAGTTGTTTTTCAGTTCCCTGGCTATGATAAGTTAACAATACCGTCATATGTTAACATGCCCCACGCCTATGATGGCAGACCACAGCTTTATCCACCATTCACCTATAACGACGGCCAAAGGGGGCGTCATCCTAGGGGCTCCGTCAAGGACGAGCAGCCTTACTATATGTACAAAAACAGACGGAGGAGTCCAGAGCCACTGCAGCTGGCACTGGAAGGAGGGGTTACTCTGGATGAGATGGCAAGTATTTTTATAAAGCTCAACGGTCCGAACCGGCTTTTCTTCGGGGGCCTGGGCGGCGACTACGATATGGGCGGCGGACCAGGCGGCCCGGGCGGTGGTCGTGCTGCTCCCCCGGGCCATGGATCATTTGGACAGCTTCCCGACGGCGGGGCTAACTACCATGATGAGTATAAAATTAGGCCTTTAAGTTTACCAGGCCCTGGTGGAAGCTACACGACCGTGGACCCAGCGAAGGTGCATTATCTCAATGACGTGGCGCGTAACACTTCTCTTCGAGAGTTCCTAGCCGTGAAGTATCAACATAACTACATAGTGCTGATCTTCCTCCTGGGTCTCATGGGCTTCGGCGCTGTGGTGTATCGGTTCATAGCTGGCTGGGTGCAGGTGTTTAAAGTGGTGGCCCCGGACGGAGAGGGTATGTCCCCTGGACTTGGACAGGATGATGATGAGATGAGTGAAGACGAGGAGATGGAGGATGGTGAAGATGATGCGGAGGACTCTGATTTCCTGTCTGCGGCGGCATCGATGGATTTGATAGAGCAACCGTATGACATGGGCAAGTTGTTGGATATCAAGCAGGATATAATGTATATACCGGAATGGCAGGACATACTGCTGCAGACAAGTCTTAATAAGAGACTTCAGCAGTTCAACGATCTCACTAGAATAGCCTTCAAACACGGTGAGAGCGATGTCCGAACGCTTCATGGCGGAGTGCTGTTCCTTGGTCGCAATGTCGATGATCCGCAGTTCATCTTCCGCAACCCCAAGCAGGAGCTCAGTCAGAGGCCTAACGTACCCAAATACACTCAGGCGGTTAGGAACGCTGTTGCTGGAAATGCTATGAAGGAAGTGCGCTATTTGAAGGCCTACTGCCCGAAGGCATGTGTGGCGAGTTGGAACACCTTCGAGGGGGTCATACAGGACTTTGTATGCAAGCATCCGACGGATTCACACGTCAGCTGCCGAGACGTCGACCCAGAAGTTGCCAGAGATGCATCATTGATCATTATGGCATTGAGAGATACTGATGCTCATGAGGATAATATGATGAGAGATAAGCTTGGCAGGATAGCTCTGTTCGACCTTGGGTGCGCACTGGCCGATAGACCATTGCCGAGGGACGACATGACCCAGGAGTACCTGGACAACTTTGCCTTCTGGCACCAGACTCCACTGGTATTGGACGCCCCATTCACGTCTCAGCAAATCCGCTATCTGAAGTCCCTTGACTTTGAGAAGTTACGGAAGATCTGGTCCCACTTCAACTACCCCGGCTACGTTGTGGCGGAGTGCGAGCGAGCTAGGCGGCGTGGAAGGCTGAGAAGATCTTCGCGAGGTCGGTCTAGGTCAGCACACACCAGATCCCATAGCACTAGCAGCCCGGGTGTGGTCCGCCAGGCTTTGGGATATTTAGTCAGTCCTCGGGCGGCTGGCAACACCAATTCGGAGGTGGAATCTGGCGGCAGTCCCACAGCAGCAACTCAACGACCACTGCTGCCTCTGGTGCTTCCTCAGCGAGTGGCTGGTCGGCGACCTCAGCCGTCGCAAGACGACCGTGGGAGCGATCGGGCGTCGTCCTCACCGAGCCCACCTGGGACGAGAGAGGGCTCTGAAGGGGAGACTGATAATGCTACGTCAAGTGGCGAGGAGGCCACTGTGCCGAGGAAGCCGGGATCGAATCGAAGGAGGGCGAGGGCAGAGACGTTTGCGGTGGCAAAAGTGTCAAGAGAATATGAACCGAGCAGCAACGAAAGCTGCAATCATAACGATCATGATGAGACCACCGATGAAGAGTCTGTTGGAGACTACGATGAAGTAAGGATGGTACCAACAGTTGACATGGTCAATGTTATGGAGGCTAATGTAAGATTCCTTTTGAGATGTGCGGAGACCGACAAGCCTATGCTGTTCGCTGCAGAGGTGAGCCTTCGCTTGTACTGTGGATGTGCTGTATGTAGTGTGGTTCAGGTTATGTATAGTGGCCTCTACGAGAGGGTATGGCATGACCTTCCGGGTGGGGTCACAGACTTTGAGAGCCTTGGTGACACGCTTGTCGACATTGCCAGCGTTGAATCAGTTTATGATATCTTCACGGATTGGGATGATAGAAGGACTGGCCACCGTCATGTTGATATGTTATGGGCCGGCCCACCGAGGCCTCTGCCTCTCTGCAATGGTCATCGTAATGGCGATGCCACCGACACCAGCTCCGACAAGCTCCTCTCCCCTGCCGACGAATCCATGTCGTGCCGTAGCGGTTCTGTGGCCTCGCGGTTCGACGGGGAAATTGAGATGGTTGGGTTCGACGATGACAATACAAGTGTTGAGATGGGGACGGCGGCTTCGGTAGCCAGCGGACGACCAGGTGGTGATGGTGTTACTACTAGTGAGAGCGAGGAAGGTGAAGCGAAGAAAAAGACGAAGAAAAATGTTACCATTAGAATCGGTAATACATTCACTTAATTGTGTGGATGATTGGGTTTATCAGATACTGATATCCCTTCTGTTGTTGCTGCTGGTGCACCTTTTGACGGTCATCATCATCATCCAACTGATGAGGCTGATCATTAATTATCATCATTAGACCATCTATTCTCCTCCTTTATCATTTATATACCATAGACCTACCACCCACAGTAGCTGGATTCTGTCATCACCAATACTTTGATTATCAGTACCATTGGCTGGAACGACGAGAAGGAAGAAGAAGAATAAGCAGACAAGATTGCTATCATATTTCCATTGTGTTCAACTTGGCTTTGCGTAATGTCACATCATGGCCCCACTGAGTTGTTGTTGCACATGCATTCGCCATCTGGTGCTCTTAATGCTACAGCTGCAGCGCCGGCGGCGGCGGCGGTCACTGCGCCAGATGATGATATAATACCTATTATCTGGGAACCTGGTGAAAGCGACTTTGTTGCTGGCAGGCCGCATTCGGCGAAGTACTGGTCTGGTATCATACTTTTTGTAAGCAGTGCCCTCATCATCTGCTGCTGCTGCCATGCCTCAATCTCGATAGGTGATCGCCTATATCATCCTCGTACCGGGTCTCTCCATCAACCTTTACAGCTACAGCTTCTTCGGTACCGAGATAACTAAGTCAACCATCACTACTATAACTTTGCTTTGGAACGATGGCTACACCCTCCCAGCTGTCCTCTTAGCCTTCTTTGCTCTCGTGGTAGGCATCTGTACTCCATCAACCCAACTCAACTGCTTACTCAGGTGCCAACAGTGAAGTTGTTGTTGTGGAGGCTATCGGTTTACTACCAGAACCCTCATCTCATCCATGTGGTGCAATATATATCTAAATGGGCCACCGTAGATGCCATCGTAGTGGCCTTCTTGATGGGCTTCCTTTCTGTGGCCGTTGACGTAGCCCAGACCTCACCGTAGCTGCTGCCACAGCCGTTTCCTTAGGGTCTCATAACGACACAGCTGCACGCTGGCTTCCCCTGTTTTGTCGGCTACTGTCTGATCTCCACGGCGGCGGCCATGCTGGTCCATGCTGTCCCTAGAGACCGCGAGGATACATCTCCAGTAGTCGCATCACTCTCTTGCGCTGTGTACAGTTGTGTACATGGTGCAGATTAAGCCCGAGTGGCGTCGTGTGCTAACGTTGCTAATCAACGGATTAGCCCTCACCTGTTGGGCCGTAGCATCGCATACAAGGTAAGTTCTGTAGGAAAGCTCCTTGGAGGCTCTCGTTGCGGTATTTTTCAGCTCAAGCACTCGTAGACTTTAAATCTTAAGTGTGACCAATTGCGAGGAAAATGGTGGAATAAACGCGCTGCAGAGACGACTGTTTGGTTCTCAGAATTGTCCGAACGAGCCGGTTGGTTTACTGATTCATATGTCGCTTTCGGTCCCGCTATGTCATTCAATGGCTTTAGGAATCAGTTGCATGTGTTACGATCTTTCCTATTAGCCAAGTTGTCCTCCCATTTCCATTTGTCAGTTTCTGTGCTTTGGCTATCACACTGAATGGTAAGGACATCGACAAAAGAGACATAAGCCTCTGGAATGCCATGGGCATATTATATCAGAATCATCCAGTGGCCTTACCAGTCCTACTTGTCTTTGTATGGGCCCTGCCGGCTTTTGAGTAACCCTATATCGCCGCCGCCGCAGTTCGTTCTGCTAAGATCCCTGTCAGATCCCTCCTGTGGGTGATAGTGTCCTTGGCGCCTTCGACGGCAGTGAGGCTCTGTCCGGCCATCACCGTTCGCAGTCCGATCGGTCGCTCGTGCTGGGGGCTTGCAAGCTGGTTGAGGCAGCTTCGATTCTGGGTCATGTGGGACGTGGCCACAGTGAGCATCTTGGTGATGAACTCGGCCTTGAACTCCACCGATAAGTTGCGCTGCGAGGTCTACTGGGCTCCATACTGTCTCTGGTGGATGACAATGGTAGGTTTGCCTTGGCCATATCACTGTATCCAGCCGTGTCAGATCCTCATGTACACGGGAAGGTGGATTGGTGATGACTTTCTAAAGCTTGTAACATCAAGATTGCAAGGGGCGCCGATCAGGACGGTTAATGTTGTCTACCAGAATGTTACGTCGGCCATATAAAACGACATGCTCACCGTACCCTGTACAATTGCAAGTCCAGTAAATGTGCCTAGTTTTTTCTCGCCATGAAGCGTAGAGTTGTTGGAGAGCATTCCGTCACGCGCCAGCAAATACCCTCCCATGTCCGAGCCATCTTCCCCAGCAGCCTCCGACATCACAGATAGTCTTATCATTATCAACGAGGCCGCCGTGGTGACTCCATTTCCGGAGGAGGATACCTCTCTTGCCTCGGGAGAGTGTTCGGTTTGCCATCGGACACCGGCCACGGGAATGGTGCGTTTACACGCTGCTGTTCACCCTACTGGGAATCCAGGTCCCACTGGTCGCTTGCCGGCATCCTATTTGTCGCCGATGCTGTCAGCTTGCACTTGAGCCAACAATAGGATGCGCGGATTGTGGAGCTGTATCACCAGTGCCCGTCCTTGATGGGGAAGTGTCAGAGGTTTCCTCGGTGACCAGTACGTCTTCGAGGTGAGTTGTTCGACCGCATCTGTTATCCACCTCTCACTTTCAGTCCTGTCTCGACCCCTACACTTCACTTCTCCCTATGGACATCGGTTACAGCTGGTGTCACGCTAGCCTTCGCTGCATGGGCGCTGGCAGAGCTTGTGGCAACTAGAAGAGGGAAAGCTCCGAAGGCCTTGATGAACAGTATAAAAGGAGCTACAACTGCTGCCGTGTCACCATTTAAGGTAGGTACGGTGGCCGCCAATCTTGCACTCTCTCCATTTCAGATTTCAACTGTGACCGCCGCTGGCAGACTCTCTACTGCGTCTGTGATGTACACAAGTCTGGCAGTCTTCCGCAGCCGTGGCACAGCATCGTCTGTGGTGTCCACCCTTTACACAAGATCATCTAGACCGGTCTAGTGGAACCATTCTTGCTCGGCTATGCGAGCCATCGATGTGTAGTTTTAATCAGTGTTCTGGCGGAGTGTTGAGTTACCGATAGGAGTGCGGGGCAGAGGGCGCACCTTTGGAGTTGATTTGGCAATAGTGATGGACGGTCGCCGAGGAAGGCCTTCGACCGCTCCCGCTCGCTCGAACGAGAGAATCACGAGACTTTTGCAAACGCGACGGATGAAGCAACCTCGTATCTTGAAAAAGTGGGAGGATGTCGAGCGTCCTGTTGTGAAGCCCAGTGAGTGGTTATGCTGTTCAATCTGAGAGTAACACTCGCCATCAGAGGTGGTGGAGTTAACCAGAGTGCAGAGCTGGTTGAAGAGGCGCAACATGCCTGGTACAAGGAAGCTCACCTTTGTTGAAGAGCAGGACCTCAGACGTACCGACCACAATAACACTTGATACGGTGAACTTGTTGGTTCAGGCCTCTTTAGGATGTTGGATGCTCGTGGGGAAGGTGTGGTACCATCGGCTATAGTAGGGAGTACTCCGCTGTGTTTGAGAAGGCTGTGTTGTGGGTGTAGGTACAAGCTTTGTTATCCAGCCTTAATGAGTATGAAAGTGAAGGAAACGATCGGGAGAAGCGAGAGTCATATTACCAACTCGGGAGAAGTATGAACGAGACGGACTTTGTGCGGCTTATGGAAGGCAGGCCTGGTGGGGTTGATGGTGTAAGCTCATCTGTCATACCAGTCGATGTGAGAAATCAGCATCAATAATGATATGGGTTATGGTGCTTCATTAGATCGCTGTGGCGGCGGCTTATAGACGGTACGAACTCAACAAGATGAGCACCACAGCAAAGGCATTGACAGAGCATCTGACCATGCTGGCCACGAGACTGCGAAGCAGGAGGGATATTGGTGGGGAGGCCTGGCCAAGGGATGCTCCGGATACAGTAGAATCTATCTCTGATAGACCATGTCTGGGGACAAACTAATCCCACCGGGGTACAGCTATTCTCACCGCCAAGGCCAGAGCAGCAGCAGCAGCGTAACGGCGGTCTTAAGTCAACTAGATCACTTCAGTGTCATCTGCCGATAACGGGACATGTTGCACAACCGCCCAAAGAGGAGATGGAGAGTCGGCAACATGAAGGGTGAACTCACAAGGGAGGTTTGCTGCCGCATGCTTCTCCATAAGGCTCTGTATTTACTTCAAGGACACAGCGAGCGGCGGCCAGATTTGGGAATACTGGCCACCACTCAAGTCGAAGCCGAGCAAGAGCCACGCGGCTCGTGTCGGGTCCCGTGGTGTCCGCCATGTTCGAACATGTATAACAACAGGAGAGGTAGGTAAGGACGATTGTGAAGGTGATGGTTTATTAATGATAAATATATTCGTGAAGATCAATTGGTTGAACATTTCATCTCATACGAAGCCATGTGCAGCTGACGTTTGGCGGTGTGAGCTTAGGTTCATTTAATACAGGCAAATGGTCACCTTTGCACCTTCGATCCCGACGCTGGGGTATTTCAGCAGCACTGCTTTCCACAAAGTGACGATATCGGTCTTCCCTACAGATGGGCCACATCAGCCAGAACGACAAGTGCCCTGTAAATTGCCGGCCTCGGACCCCCTTCCCTATGTTCAAGCTCCCAGGTATCTTAGCTCGAAGCCTGCTTCCGGATCCCATGACTGGGAGATATGTTGGACCATACCGAGTAGCCCGAAGAGATGGGGCGAAACACGTTCCACAGGTGACAAGCATTCTCTTGCTCGGAACATCGTATCACCCCTCCGATCAGTCCCATGCCGTGTAGAGAGTCCGCTGCCTCCCGCCAAGGCTGGGCGAAGCGTCGACCTTTCCGAGTACTTCCAGCAGCGCTGCCCCGTTTCCATCGTCGATGTTGCCGAGACCTCGAGCTCTGTTTACTGGCTCCTTGGCAATGGTTCTGTCATTCACCTTTCTGACCGTCACCTATTCGCTCGTGTCAAGCCCCGTGGTACAACCGAGAACAGCATGCCTCCGAACAAGCTTGCAAAGATATCCTTGCCGGCCACCAAAGATTTCCTGCATACTCTATTTGAGGACCCCTTCCTGGCTCCCAGAGCACGAATGCTATCTATTCGCCGAGCAGTGTCGTCTATCGCTGCTGGATGGAAACATGCCCTATTCCTCTCCCATCAAGGAGGAGCCGTCTTCGGACTCGGCGACAACACCAGAGGTCAGCTTGGTCTTCCCGAAGGCAGATTTGTAGCAACGGCGCCGATCCAGTTGACCTCACTCGGCAAGCTAACTGTGAAAAGCATTGCCTGCGGTGGACTGTTCTCTCTTTGCCTCGGTCAAGATGGTACCATCAGTGCATTTGGGTGCAGTCGTAAAGGTCAACTCGGCTGTGGGAATGTGGCATCTTCGCCGACATCTCCGGCATGCTTGACCCTACCCGATGGTGCTTCACTCATCTCCTGCGCCCCCGAAACAGCGTGTGCTCTCACCAAGACCGGTCGTCTGTTCGTGTGGGGTGCCTTCCATGCAAAAGGGGAACTCCCAGACCCTGCTGGGTCATCCATCCGAGAGGTCCGAACTACTACTAATCATTTTGAACCCGTTGAGATTCCCCTCAAAAGGGGAAGCGATGGCCATCTCCCTGCGGGCAATCCACCACGGCAACTTGCTGTCACCAGCTCTACCATTTTCCTTCTGTTCACATAGAGTATTCACTAACAAGTATAAGTACTGCCTTTCTCAGCGTGCAGGCATGTTTACCTTGTTCATACTTCACGTAACATGATCTTGAGAGTCACCATTGAGCAGTGTTGTGTTCCCAATATAACAGGGCATTTCATGGTTCATTTTACTCCGAAGGGATCGAACGTTAGTTCCATTTTACCCTAATAGCGACTGGTGAACAGTAAAGTGTAAGCATTTCATACACCTCCCTGTTTCCCCCCGAGCAGCACATCCCCGCCAGGCTCAAGTCCTATTCCGACTAGGCGTTGGATTGAGCGAAGTTGTTCCTTCGTGCACCAATCGTCGTTGCTAAGGATGAGAATTGCCTCGGTCTCTCTGCGTAGGGGGGTTCTTTTGTTCGCTCCCGAAAGTATTAGCTAGCCCGGATAACAAATAATTTGTTTACGTTAGCTCTGTTATATATATGCCCTCATCTGAATCGGTATCATTTCCCATCATTTTCCTGTGTGATCTTTCTAACCCTTCCACAAGTCAAGTCTGAGCTACGGGATGGGGATTGGCAGCATTATCTATCCCACGGGATTCTCTTTGCCTATCAAAGCCCTAAACCTGGCCTTTTTGCCCCTCAGATGCTCTGGTTCATGTCAAGGCTCGACTACCCGACTGAAGGTGGGAGTGCCATCGCTGCAGTTGTTAACATGCGCTCTTGTATTTCCCGCGCGCCATGAAATTGTCATCCTGCGCCGCCTTTCTGCGCGACTAGCACGCATGCAGCTGTCGCTGTGATAATGTGCCTGTTGAGTTGCAGCTATACAATGACGGAGGGCCGGTAGGGAAGTCTGAACCTTAGAAGTTTCCGAAAGGGTGGATTTTTGGATACGGGATGGTCCAGGATTTCGATGCTTCTGTTGTACCACTAAATGAACAGTACTGGAAAAGCCTTACAGCCGAGATTAAAGCGGGAACAGGATGTCGGAGATGAGAAGATAAATTGTCTTCACCAGCAACTAGCGGGAAAAATCTCAGATGTGAGGATTGGGCACGGAAGGAGCTACGCGAAAATAGCACTTTGCTCGTCGGCGCATTCTGCCGGCAGCGACAACGCGGTGCGTGGGTGGTGTAATGGTTGATGCTGCTGCCAGCAGGTTGGCACTGAAGTACCACCGTCACCTGTTTACCACGCAACTACAGAGGAGTTCGACGATCCTTATGAGTTTTTTATAAAGCTTCATGCTAAGTAACGGTTCGGGAGGGGTACTCTATCAGACGGAGCATTGTGATAGATACGGTAAAACATACGGTGTGGTGCTGATCAAACCTCCTGAATCCTGGCTCGGGCCATGGAAGGATCTAGGAGACCCATTAAAGATAAGGTAAAGCGCAGTTACGCACGATTAGACGACATGACGGCTCATTTCAGTTCGGTAAAGGGAAGTCGAGCGAAGGTCGACGAAGAAAAGTCAGCCAGGTAGCTGCAAGATGACAGTTTGTTACTGACAGAGCAGCTCATCATTTCAGCGTATATAGAATATGGAGGAGCCCATCTATAAAGTTCCGTCCGAGATACCAGCACATTTCCCATATAGGCGGCCTTCGGCGACAGGACGCTATCTTCGAGAAAAAGCTGCGCCTCATTAGGTGGGAAGTATCGCTCGGTGGGCTCGTTCCATCCACCACCAGATTCCTCCGGGAGGAGCCATTGCCAGCATGTGCTGAGGTGCCTTGTGTGAAACTGGGACAGTGGTCGGAGGGCAAGGAGCCAGCTAAACGTTTACGACTCAGTAGCGGCGACGAGGACGCCCATGAGTCTGTTCGTGTTAGCCTTTTCGCAATGTACGTGCTTCTGGGTAGCGACTTCGCCACTACTTGTGACGACTCAGGTTCAATTCCTGGCGAGAGCATCGCGGAGATTGGTTTGAAGCTTCCAGAGCAGCCCTGAGGATGTCAAGGAATGAGAATGACCCTCGTGTAGTCGACCAGGTTCGCCGGATTTACGACGCTTGGCTGAAAGGAGTAAGTGTCTTCCCTTCCCTGTTTGTGCAACTTGTCCCCAGTTCGAGTCCTACATCAGCAACCCGCAGAGTGCCATAATTGGTTCCAATGCGACCCAGGGAGATATCAAAACCACAGCAGAGCCCGCGAAGGTTGGAGACACCTTCCGTCGAGTGAGGGTAAATCCACAGAAAGAGCCTGTGAAGTAGGAGCATGGCGTGCGAAGAAGTGTAAAACACGCGGCAGGTACATTACCACTATATTGAGGAGGGACAAGAAGATGATGTTGGTGGAGAATGTGCCGGAGGATAAGTGTGGTGAAAAGCTGAGAGACTGCATTTCACCGAACGAGCTGTTGTTCCTAAAGGTGGGCTAATCTCAGTCCAAGATGTATTTCATCATTTCGCGCCTCGCTCGTTGCATGAAGCAATAATCTCCTGAGGCCTTCACTAAGCCATTTGCTCCGTCTGTTGTTACCGTTTCACGCGCTTGTCGCTGATATTGCCACTCTCCTATAGCATCTCCGATCCTCGTGTAGCCCCCAAGTGAATCTGTCAATATAGGCTAACGGCACCACATGGGAGGAGGCCGAATGCTTTGGCGTGGCAGCTGAGGACCATGAGGCCGTTGCATTGTGTGAAGCATGCTGCCGGATGCTCCCGTCCAAGAAAAAAGATGCGCCCCATGTTAAATGTGAGCTACTTGTGGTGGTGTTGTCCGCGGCGGCCATCTCCTCCTCCTCCCCAGGCGTGGCATGCGAATGCTCACTACATCTGTCATGTCTACTGGAACAGCATCCTAAATGCAAGGTCGATGCCGAGATGGACTGGTTCTGCCCAAGATGCATAGAGAGTGCCCACAGAGGTCGGAGGAATCTTCACAGTGCGAAGATACCGCCTCCTTAGATACTTCATTGGGGTGGCTGTCCGAAGCTGAGACTGGCTTTGGCTTCGAGACCGGCTCAGACATGACAATGGCGAAGTTTGTTGTTCATAATGATATGGTGTAAGGCTCCCGCTGGGCACCCGATGGTCAGGCCCGCTGCTCATGACAGATGCACTAAGATCTTCGGCCGTCCCGATCCTGATGAGGCTGCAGTCGAGCAGGCCTTCTGGGACGTGGTGAACTGTGGACCACCAACTGACCAGAGCCCATATGATGAAATATGGTAGGCCATAAGTCTCGGCCTGTGTTGTCAACACGACTGTGGTAGGTACGGCAACGACATAGACTCGTCCCTGGTCTCCAGCGGCACATTCCCGTGTGGTGGTGATGCATATTGCCTTGAAGAAGGGGAGCAATGGTCCCTTCGTAGGGCCTCTTAGTCGACGACCATGATTGATGTTATGGTGTAAGGTACCCTACCTCTATTGCCCGATAGTGTTTTAAACGAATACCTTCCCACCAGTGGGGGCATGCCACTAGACATCACCGGAGTGACTCGCCCATGGGTCTATCTCGGATCGGTAGGTCTAAGCATCTCTTGCTTCTTCCAATGCCAGCTGATATTGTCAGGCTCTCAGCGCCTTCTGTTGGCATGCTGAAGATCAATACCTTTACAGCATCAACTACAACCATGCTGGCTCATCAAAGATTTGGTCGGCTGTGGCCACTCCCCTCCCTGGCAGTGATGATGCCTTGGTTGGTCAGGTACAGCATTCCTGGTAGACAGGCGGTCACAATGGACGACCTCTTCCGGAGGGAACTGCCGATGCTCTGCCGATCCACACCTGACTTGACCCAAGTAGGAGGAGGAAATCCTCTACCTCAGTAGTAACTGAGTGAATATCCCTCCTCAGCACATGACCACAATGTTGGATCCGCGCATGCTGCTTGGCCAAGGCCTTATGGTCACGCGGGCGGTCCAGCGACCAGGTTAGCCAGCGCTGCTTCACGAGGAGGAGGAGACCGACATCGACTCGTGTCTCAGGGGACATTATTCTTACATTTCCAGGAGCCTATCATGGCGGCCTCAATTCTGGCATCAATCTAGCCGAGGCAGTCAACGTGCCGGCGAGAGACTGGATCACCATGGGATCAATGGCGTGTAAAGCATCCTTCAACCTTGGATACTCTTCACACCGATTGGTCAGGTCGAGCCTACACCCAGCTGTGTCGGCGACCTATCTTTTGCTTTGATGAGCTAGTTCTGAACATCTGTCGGTCCTATGCCTCTGGTGAGGAGATGCACCCTCTATTGGCACTACAGGCAATAAAGCACTTACGGTATTTGAAGAAGCAGCGGACAGGCACTCCTAAGGTGCCAAGCCATCTGGAGGCCCGGCCCAGTGGGACAGCCCACGCAATGTCGACTTTAGGCCATACCGACATCCCCGAAGAATGCCAGCGACATCCTCTTCCGCGTTGACCCTGACAAGCCATGGATCATCGTTAACACGTCGAGGGCTAGGCGGACAGTGTCTCCGCTTAGCTTCAATTATGTTAACACGCCCTCGCCTACAAGGTAAGCAACAACCTAAAACATTTGTCGCATTTCAGAGCTCTACTCAGGAATAATGGCGTCACTGGTCATTGGTATGGTCCAGAAGTAGACGGGGCAATATGCTCTATATGTCGACAGTTCTGTTCGATCGTTGCCGGTGAATGCAGAGACTGCGGGTGGGCTGCTGTGGAGGAGGAGGAGCGGTGGTAATTCTTTCGACTATCATCATCAGGCTTGTCTATTGTAACCTTCACATTGGACTGTGTTGCACCCATCCAGGATCCTCGAAGACCATTCACAGCCTGCTTGACTGTGATGATGTATCGAAGCTCTTAGACGGTAAAAGCTCGCATACGATTGCTCCACGAGTTGTTCCAGGCTGCCAAAAGCGATATAAGCGGTGGAAGGGGTGGTACCGTAAATTGAGTAAAGTGCATCGCTCCGTCGCCCTCTACCTTGGGGAGGCCCCTGCGACACCCACAGTATGTGAAGTTGACTCTGATGACTTAGAGTATTTAAAAAGTGAAGGTGAATTGACACCGACTAGGCCTGAGAGAAGGGCAAAGCAGAACGCCATGGAGTCCTGGAAGAGACGGAAAAAGCAAGCCCCCTTTCTCCGGCTGACTCGGTGGAGCTTCGTCTTGGACAGGTCACGCGATGTTGTTGCGGATGTTGTTGTTGTTGATAGCAACAGTACATTACACTCCTCCTCCTCGTCTTCCCCTCGCAGTGCATTGGCCCTTAGGGTCGACATGTCAACAATATCGGCCATACTAGAGGAACGTGAGACCGAAGGAATCCCTTGGAGGTCTCCGGGAGATCATCCACCCAACGCCGAATGGCTTGCCGGTCTTAAAGAGCGATGTGCAGACCCGTGGAAAGCCAGACTCGACGCTCTACTGGAGGCAACTGAGCCGCTCAAATACGACAGGCTCTTCGATCTACTTAATGATGTCGTAGTTCACACTACACCTATACGATGTCAGAGGGAAGAGGATGAACTCATCCGAAAGTTGACTCTGTGAGATCGGCAGTTTTGCCCAATCGACGGCGGCTTTTCAGAGCGACCAATCTACGCGGCGTTCTCCGATCGATCCTTGGCATGAAGGCACTCAATTCGAAAGAAAGAGGCATACACACCAGAGCAGCAGCAGTAGGCGGTATCACCAAAGTGAGTCTATCGTTTATGAAGTGCCCTACCTAATCCACTTAGTCCCCCACTGCCCCATCTCCCTCCTCCAATAGGATGGCTAAGTCCGGTACATTGAAGCAAGCGAGCTTCATTCTCACCGGTGGTTACATCATTCTCTATCTTTCGTGCATCCTGCGCCTCGCAGGCACGCACGAATCGCTGGGGAAATTCCAGATTGGTCACGAAATGCCAATCGATGAATCGCTATCGAAGGCTCAATTGGCTCTGGCGCAAGCGACCGATCTTGGTGTAAGCGATTTACCAGAAGAAGCGTAAGTCCCTCGATGGGTTCGACAAGTCTATTACTGAATGTAGGCTCGTCCGTGATTGCATTAACGTACATGCTCAAGTGGCTGAAATCGAACTGTCCCGTGGGAAAAAGGAATGTATATCTAATATCGTCGAAGGTCAAACAAACAGTACATTATGGAGGGCAACATTTGCAAGGAATATTTGAAGCTCAATAACCAACAAAAACAGTTTCCTAGAGCAGTACGATCTCATCTGATTGTTATTCAGTAATAGTCTCATTTATAAGTCTCTTCTATTTGATGAGCGGTTGTGTTCTCACAGTACCCATTTGTTCCACGAAAACTACGAAGCGATTGGCTTGATTTGACGTGATTTCACTTGCAGTGTCCTATATTAGTGCGCATTCACGGAGAACCAAAACCAATTCACAAGTGAGACGAAAAACTCCTTTGACATTTACTTGAAAGAAGACTGTACGGAATGAGTCAATACTGATCACTCACACCGCGGGGTAACACTTTCTGTATATCACCGTAAGATGATATTTCGGGCAAGGCTACTGGCTCATTCTTTGACTTCACGCTTCTCTCTCCAGAGAGCAACTGCCGGGTGGCTTCCAACCAGCTTTTGGAGGTTAAACAGCAGAGGGAATCCGGCGACAATGTCAGCTGGGATGCCCGTCAGAATACCCGAGCTGAGCCATTCCAGCACACCAACCAAATCCTGAGCATACAGTGTACTTTAAAGAGAGCGTGTTGAAGCAACCCTACCAGATCAGCGATGGTCAGATTGTCTCCGGCGGAATACTTGTGTTCTCCCATTATCTTTTCAATCCTTCCGAAATAGAACGGCAAGGTCGTTTCACCCAATTCCTAAGGTAGAATGCCGTAATTTGAAAACTGGTTGACCTATGTAGGGCGCCTCGGAAAACAAAAAGCTCCCACCTTGCGAGCAGCTGCTTTCTGCGCTTCATCGGTCATATGAACCGTTGGGCCAATCTTGCCCCTAACATCGGTCACAATGCCCAGCATTTCGTCAACACGAAGCCTCTGGCGTGGATCGTCAGGATAGAGATTTACTGATGGATTTAACTGCAGCAGCACACATATGTCGTTTGGCAATCAACCTACTCTTTCGTTCTTACCGAACCAACATAGCGTAAGATAGCAGTAGACTGGCTGGCCATAGTGCCGTCTTCGAATTCCAATACTGGAAGCTGGTTCATCGGATAGATATTAGCCGCCTTCTTAGCAGCCCAATCACCTCGGGCGACACGGACATCATCAAACTTGATACCTAATCGAGGTCACCGCAATGACAACCTTTAGTTCAACTGGTCACCTGAGATTGCGAATGCCAGACGGATCGGTTCACCGCGATTGGCAGCATCGAAATAGTGAAGCTTGAGGACCATGAATAACGAACAAGTTAGTCCAACCACAGCTGAATCGCATGACACCATGGCGAACTTTCGATCTCCCTTCCCAAAGAGGATTTTCCAGTACATAAATTCGTATCACTAACACGTGGCGCGCGTTAAGTCTGTGCACGCATGCATAAACACAAACAACGAACCGCAAGGAATTAAGCAATTAAGCAACCTGTGAAACTCAACCTTAGAGAATTCACTTAAAAACTCACAAGATATGCCACGATGAAAGTGATATGATTAGGCACGACGAAATGAAAGTTATCGAGCCCTTCTCAAGAACTGGCACTGACTTGGCGTTTATCCTTCCATGAGGATACTCTGGAATCAGAGAAGACATTAGCTTGGACACGTTTAAGATTAGTATAGGGATCACACACAGTAGTAGGCAGACCGTCGATGTAACCACTGCTGAAGACTTCCATCATGTTGGACAGTAACTACGAAAGGATGATACCTGGGCGATCAACTTCCCTGGCGTGGAGCACAATTCCGGAAGGAATGCGGCGAGATGGCGCCGGTTCGCGACTTGGACTCTTCTGGAAGTTGACAAACATCGGCACCACCCTACTCACCAAATCCGCGATAGTCATCTTGTCTCCGGTACAGAACTTCTTATCACCGACCATTTTATCAAGCTTACCAAAAGTGAACGGAATCTCTTCTTCGGCAAGGGCCTGATACACAAGAGCTTCTGATCAGCACAATAGTAGAGCGCAGAGGTTGGAGGCTACCTTTCGGACGGCCATCTTCATATCATCGTTCATCTTCATGGACGCGGCAACCTTGACGTGTATATCCTTGACTATATCCATGACTTCATCAACTCGGAGGCGATCGAGGGCATCAGCGGGGTACAATCCAACAGATGGGTTCAACTAAGATTGATGAAGTGTGCTTAGATTGCGACTTGTGCAAAACTTACAGATCCGACGTAACGAAGAATGGCGTAGCCTTGCGTGATCATTGATCCATCCTTCTTGAGTTCCAAAACTGGGACTTGACCGAGAGGGAACTCAGCCTTCTTCGCCGGGAACTCGGCGAAGGGAATTCTGCAGTCTTCAAATTCGATACCTGCAGCGAATGGCCCGCGCCAGGAAAGTAAGGGGAGATCTCACCAGACACGGCAAACGCCATTCTGATGTGTTCGGCTGCACCAGCGGAGTCGAAATAGTGAAGTTTGTATTGGGCCATAGTGCAAGTTGGATCGACTACGACAACAAACGGGCTTGCATGTGCGACAGAAACTGCACACCACTGCAACGTCACCGCTCACTAGATTCTGTCACAAAGTCTTGCACAATTTCAAGAGACACAGAGAATCTGAAACCGCCATGCAAAAGCGTTCGCCCAAATGCCGAGGCGCAGAAGCCAGGATTGGGGTAACTTATTATTGCTTGCCCGTCAATCATTGCAAACGCAACCGTACTAGTCGTAAGAAAAACTTGACAAGAGCGCTGTCAAATATTGAATGCTTAAAGAGCTGTGCTAACCGGTTAGGCGGGGGCTGCTTTCACTTCGCGCTTTTCACGCCACAGCTTCACAGCGGGGTTGGCTGAAACCAAGCCTTGAATCTTCTGGAGTTGAGCATAAGAATCTAAGATGGTCGGTCGAATGCTCAGTTGAACGACATGGAACATCCAATCCAGCACAGAATCTATAACCTGTATTCAGACAGCAATGAGTTTTTGACACTCGCGCGCGGTGATTCTTACCAAGTCGGAGATTGTGAGGTGGTCTCCTGCTGAGTATCTGTAGTTTCCGATCATGCTTTGAACTCTGTCGAAATAGAAAGGGTAAACAGTCTTTAACAGTTCCTAAAGCAAGCGTCGATTTGACCCGTCCAGACTCACAGCGCTGCATCGTTTCCACTGAGCAAGGACATTTCCGCGCCTTGCACACTGTGCTTCAGCGCAACCAATCTGTCGAGTGGATGAGAAAGCGCGTCCTTACCTCGCGGGCAGTGGCTCGGGTCGGCCCCTCTGGCATCACATTCACCACCCGAGTCTTCTCTCGGATATCGGCAAATGTTTCCATTATCTGGTCTATGCGAAGTCTCTCCAGAGGATCGTTGGGATAGAGACCGTACGAAGGGCGCAGCTGAAAATCAAAACTAGGTTGCAGGTTAAGCGGGGGAAGTACAAGAGTAACGTATACCACAGTCCAGTTTTGATGAGGCTTACCGTGGCCACATATCTCAAGATGGCATAACTCTGAACTGCCATCTTTCCATCGGGGAACTCTAACACGGGCAGCTGGTCCAGTGGAAACACATGCTGGGGCTTGAGAGTTTTCGCCCATTCATCCCTAGAGATGCGGTGATCCACGAAAGGAATGCCTGAATAATGATAGGAGGTTCTGTGCTAGCTCTGTGACGGCCTTGGTCACCTTGAATGGCAAATGATAGACGGATTGGCTCCGCTCTGGCGGCTACATCGAAATAGTGTAGCGTAAGAAGTCCTGACATCTAACTTAGTCGAAATTTGATTATCAAATAAGTTTATACTGGAGAGCGACCACTGGGTAAGCTCGATTTAGCTGACGAAGCTCCTTTATGTCCATGGCAACCTTTAACTGAGTGTGACTGCCAGCGCAGAGGAGCGCACAACGGCTATACATGGAAATGGATAACCACATTATCAACGTATCTAGATCGTAAGGCGTATACCGCGGAATGTCAAGCCAGAACATGGGATTCGTATGGGAATAGCCGGTTGCTTTGAAGAAGCTAGATACGTAGTGTGCAGCTGCGCGAGTGGCAAATGACCAGTCACTGTGAACGAAATAGTCCCGGCGGGGGTCGAACCCACGACCTACGGCTCATAAGACCGTCGCTCTAACCACTGAGCTACAGGACCGCACACCAGCTTAGTTGCGTTTAATGGGCGATGATTATTCAATTCGGATAATTCGGGCGACGATCTCAAGTCAAAGACGCAAATCCGAGGTACAAGTGAACGACGAGCCACAACAACACTTTGTGATACACTTGAATACCCTCAAACGGTATAGGGAAAATATGACCCGTCTCGATTGAACTTCGAATCGTGATCAACCGCTTATTATAACGCAACGTCTGCTTTATTAACAGAAACAACCGAGGAAGAACCATCATGAAACTCGCATACCCTGCCGGGCTGCTGTTCTACGCGACTCTCGCTTGTGCCTATTCTTGGCGGCCCTTAGCTTAGTCAACTCCCGTGCATGTCTCCATGGCAAACCGCGACCCTTTGCCTTCTTCACTTGCTCGGCGTCAAACGTCTTCGGCACGCGCTCAAGGACGTGGGCCTCTACTGCACCAGATTTCATCAGGTAGTCTACGCTAGCATTCGGCACGTCGGCCACCCATCCCGCTTCGGCCTTTCTTACCCTTTCGAGCGGGCAAGGGACGCGAGACTTCAAAGCATCAACTGATGGATAGAGCGAATGTTCGAAGTCCGAGATCATCACAGCAGTGAAATCTGGCACTCCAGAATATAAGGACACTTTACTCTTTTTTGGTTGGAGCTGACCGTCAGTATTCAACAGCGATACTATTCTTGCCATAACCTCTGTCGCTCTACCCTCGGCGACCAGATCTTGGGCGATACCCTCCAGGCACTTCCATGACCCCTGGTGAACCGATAGTATTTCTGTCGCCACTGCGGCATATGCATGAGACCTGAGCTCTTCTTCGGTAGGCAGGTTAGTATTATCGAAGTTCTGTTTCGTTGCTTCAATAATCTTCTGCATCATCGGCCAGTCGCTTTTATCATATAATGTGATCACCTCGCCTTCCTCACCCGCTCTCCCCGTACGGCCAGCTCGATGGATATACGCAGTCGGCTCTTCTGGAGGCCGAAAGAGGATGACGTATTGCAGTCCCGGCAAGTCAATTCCCCGACTCAGCAGGTCAGTGGTGACAAGGAAGCGGATACGTCTGCCTCGGAAGGAGTTCAGGAGCCAATCACGCTGGCTCTGCGGCATGTCGGAATGCAGCGGTTTCACGCCCAACGCCTCGATCGCAGGATGCCTTGCTATCGCTAATGCCTCCTTGGTGGTATTCGCAAAGATCAGAGCTTGACTATCAGCAATAAGGCTTCGGAGAACATGACAGAGTCCGCGATAACGAGTGAGATTCGCCCGTTCTGGTAGGCGGATCATTTTGTGTGATGTTGACCGGACGGTTGCTGGCTGACGATAACCTGCACAGGAGATAGAGAGGAAGACCCTCGCCACGATACGACAAAGAGGGTAAACGGAGCAAGGAAAGCCACACCAAATCAATTCGCACACCTGGGCTGGTCTTACTAAAGCCATTGGCAACCAGGTCAACTTTAATAGGGTGGCTCCCACCGAGCTCCGATACCTTGCCGACAACCGCGTCAGACATTGATGCCGAGAAAACCACAGTTTGTGGAGAGAAGGGCTTCACTTGTGCCAATAGCGATTCGACATGGCTATTTGTTTTGGTGCCATCTGAGAATCAACACGTTAGTGTTAGTGGAGTTCTCGCGGAAGTAGCACGAGGCATTATCGACTATGCTTGCAATACGCCGTTCACCTTTTAGCATAACATCTGCCTCATCAAGAACGATTATCCTAACCTTCCCAACAGGGATTGCTCCGTTTGTTATTAGCTGACCTAAGCGTCCGGGTGTGCCAATAACTATCTGAAGAAGTGGTATGTACTGGATCAAAAAATAAAGGTAGCGAGATTCATCCCAGCCCCGTTCACTAGTAAGTCACTGTAGACCCGCACCGCACCTCTGGTTTATTATTTTCCACCTCCCTCGTCAATGCTTTCATATTTCCATGCCCTCCAGTAGCCAGTACAATCGTAACTTTAGGCATCAAAGACAACAAGACAGACGCCACCTGCAAGTTAGCTTGTTGTCCATCGGCAGTTGTCTATCACTACCTGTCGGCTCAACTCACGGGATGGCAGAACAATCAGAGCTGCACCGGGCCCAGAGAAATGCTCATTACGCAGACGCTCAGTTATCGGTAGCAAATACGCTAGCGTCTTGCCAGTACCAGTACGTGCTCGCCCGACGAAGGATTGTCCCCTGGAAGGTGAAATAGCGCCATCGCACAATAAGCCGGATGGCGGGATCGAACCGCCGACCTCCAGTTTACAAGACTGGCGCTCTACCACTAAGCTAAACCGGCTTGTTAAACGCACATGCTGTCTTGAGGCTTCAAAAGAAAGCAAGATCCGAAATTTCATCGTGTAGCCCGCGTTGAAGCGAACAAAGCCAACTTACTTTATAATAGGCTCAAAGGACTTCTCCTGTATGCGAGTTAGACTTGTGAACCCCATTGCTCGTAGCGCATTCTTCACACTTTGAGACAGGAACCCCAACGAGTCTAATGAAGTCATGCGTTCTGCAGCAGCACTCGAGAACCGACGTCGAAGTGAGAACAAGCATGCCCCAGGTGCCATCCTGGCATATATAAACTGGAAAAACCCAGCTCCGCCCTAGTTCCCTACCCACCACTGGAGGTCAAACGCAAGGCATATTAATTTGGTAGCTTCAAAAGATATTTTAATGCTGCAGGTTTCTTGCAGCCAATTGTCTCATGCATTGCGAACGTCCAATAAGTTATTAGGCCACTATCGTCGACGGCTCTCTTGGAAGGGCGGAGGCGAACTCAGCGACGAACCTCTTGCCGAGCTCAACCAACTTCGCGCGAGCACTGAAGCACAGGAATACACACAAGGCCAGCTGGCTCACCCGTACACTCTGTCCTGCTTGGCCCTCTTTTCGGCTATCCGTTTTTGCTCCTCAACTGCCTCCTTTTTGGCCTTCAGTTCAGAAAGCTCAGCCCTCCAGGCCTCCCCATCACGCCCAAGGCGCTGCTCTCTCTCCGCCACACGAGACAGCAGCCTGAAACCGAACTGCATGCCATGCCATCGACAACTTACTCGCTCAAGCGTGCCTCGTGCTGTGGATTAGGTTCCGCCTCCTTAGCCGAGAAAGCCTGTCGCTGGGCGTTCAGTTTCGAAACTGAAGACCGCACTACTTCCCTGCATCACGGAGCTCCTCGACAGTTGTCGAAGCTACTTCTGTGAGCCGCTTCTTCTCTGAGTTTGCCAGCATCCTTCATCACTTGCGAGATATCAGGGTCGTTAGTGCGACGATCCTCCAGGGTCTGCAAAGTCTGGCAAACAATTATTCCAGCAACCCGACAAATCCCGCAGCCGGGGTTCGAACCCCCGACCCACTTGCTCCGCCTTGGCCCTATCCGTCTTGATCCCCCTCGCCTTCTTAATTAACCCCTCAAATCTTGAATTTGTCTCCCTCCAATCGTTCGTCCTCTCCTTTGCTGCCGATAACTTCCTGAAGCATCCAGGGGACCTCCAACATATCCAAATGGAGCTCTTTTACGCTTGTTTCTCATCAAGGGACTTCCGCAGCGATGCCTCCCTGTCCTCCGACTTCTTGTGCCTCTCCACAACCTTCTCAGGATTCTCCACCACCAAGCTGGTGACCTATCGAACTCTCCAAGTGCACACCACATCCGTGTACATGTTCCAGCTCCCTTTTCTTTTCTTCGATCACTTGTCGTCTAGCCTGCGATTTCGCCGTCAACTCCTCTCTTATCCTTTCATGCTCCTCGATCGCTGTGGTGAGGCCCTCCTTGGTTACCCCCAGGCATCCTGATACCGCCCATAGCAAACTATATCGCCAACCCAAACCCACGGAGCTCTTCATCCAGAGCGTGCCTCTCTTGTTTCACTTTCAGTAGGGCTGGTTTCAGCATCTCTCGCGTTGCCTCCACCTGCCAACCTCAGCACTGCCTGCTTCATCCTTTCCGTAACCTACCTCCTCGAGGACCTTTCTACTATTCTCGACCTTCTCTTTGGTCTCTAGTAATGTATCCTCCTCATCAGCCCGCATCTGCTCTATGTTACTGATCTGAGGTTGGGTTAATACTATGTACTTGTACCTGCTATAAATTCTAAGAACTCATAGGCTTCAGTAATCCCAAAAACGCGTAATTATGTGAATCAATCAGATGTCAGACAACTCTACGGGCACCATTTTTGAGCTCCCTACAGCCTAGGGAACTGAGTGGTATGCTTCGTCAAGCGACAGAATTTTGGACACCTTATCTTCACTAGATAGTACTCGTGGTAAACTGCTAGGATGACTGTGATAGAGCTACCGCAAGTGGATCAGAGTTATAGTAGGACACTAGGAAAGTGGCAAATTGAATCATCAACTGTATAGCATCTTTCAATCAGCAGGGCCCGCCTAGACCAAGAGCAGCCAGGAGAATCGAGTTACTATAGCAGTTCGACAGAGTAGACTTACCTGATATAGTTAATAAGGGCAGAAACAAGTATCCTTGTGCGTTTGGTGTCTTCATATGGGGACACCACAGAGCTTATAGCAACCGGAGGACAGACAGCACTGATCTGAATGAGTCATAGGCCCAGGATGCAGCGAGAGTGTGGTATGACATGTTCGGCTGCACGAAGAAGATAGACGTAGGTCCACTTTGATTGACGGGACATTAACATTATTGGCGTGCTGCTCTCATGAGACGCTCGTTGAGTTAGGAACTCCGATTGAACACTAAAAGGTAGGCCAAGCTCCCAGACTTGTCCGTTTCATGGGCAGGGCATACCCAAGGTCATCTTCAGTAAGGTCCAAGGCTCCAATAAGCAGGGCATCGAAGGTAACACGTAATATGTCAGTGGGGCAGGCACTCAGATCCTCCGGCTGCAGGGCCAGGATGGCGGACTAAACAAAAAGACGATGAATTCGCCCCTACCTCGGGGCGACTGGCACCTTAAGCTTTGGTGGGACTATAGCGGCGAAGTCCTTCTTCAAGACCTCTACTATCTGAGCTGCTGTTAACTTAGGGAAGCTGCCTCGAACCATTCACAGAATCAACAGCAACAAGACAAGACCTGATCCCCTCTTATATCCCGACTTAAACCGACAAGATCAAATATAAAGAAAATGATGCACTTAACATGCTGGTTTATCCACCACTCGTTGCTGATGTAAAAAACTGGGTAATCTGGCATTGCTTCCCTCCTCCTCTTCCTCCTCCTGCCACCCCCACCCTTCGTCGCTTCGGCGCTTGCTTCGCTGGCGGTCGAGGTGCGGTGGCGTCAACGTCAGAGTCACTGGATAGTTCCACTACAGCAGATACAGATGGCTTAGCCCGGATTTCTGGTAGATAACTGCAGCTCGATCCACCGTCCATAAATGTGCAGACTTCACCACCCACACTATCACTCGAACTTGCCCCTGGTGGTGTTCGAGCCTTACGAGCCACAGGTGCCACCATAGGTGGCCGGTCTTCCTCTCGAGCCTGCATGAGATCCCCCAACAACTCCTCTAAAGGGCAACTCTCTTCAGAGCTAACAGTCACTTCCGTGGCTGTTCGCCTGAGCTTTGGCAGTGCGGTGACAGACTGCGATACCTCGCTGCACTGTGACGCAAATCCTACTATCCTCGTAGCCTGCCTCTGCAATTGAGGCACTGTATTAGATGGCATAGTCTCTGACTGACACTTTCCAGTGTCTCCTCCTCCAGCCAAAGATCTCATCCTCTCCAGCACAGTCTGGTCCTTGGTCCTAGTCAGCAGCTGCCTTTCATGCCCAATACGCAGCACTCGCTCATGGGCCCTCGTTCCCCCGGCTCTCTTCCGCCTGGCAATAGGACTTCTACACTTCGCTCGAGCCTCCCTCAACTCTTCATCAATAGCATTTATCTCAGCCTTGAAGATCTCTAGATCCTCCTCCGGCCGCCTGTATGACTCCAGCAACTGCTGCCATTCCAACTCCACTGCCTTCATCAGCGCATCAATATTCCTATTACTAACAATGTTATCTCTCAGAACCTTCATGCCAGGTTTCGGCTCTCTAACCGTCATATCTTCTCTCACAGCACTTTGAGCTTTCCTTAGCTCCTCCAACTTCACCTGCATATCCAACTCCACCGTATAGACCTTCTCCTCTGCTGTTTGCCTCAGCCGCTTAGCTTTCTGCGCTGCCTCTAGGGTCCTTCCCAGCTCCATCTGACCCGTCTGGCACTCCTCCTCAAGATCCTCTATGGCAGATGAAACTACTTCAATGCACTCCCTCAACTTCTCGTTGGCCTCTTCTATATCGGCAACCTCATTTTCGACTCTCTCTACCGTATCGCTGTCGTGTGGCAATAAGTGGTCCTCTAAGCTCTGCACTTCCGGCTTCAACCGAACCAATTTCCCCTTCTGCTCTGCTTTGCATTCCGGACAAGTCTGTGACCTGAGATATACTATTCGATACCCCAACGTCACACTCAGGCAGCATAACCAAGTTGACCCTAGAGCCTCAATGTGAAATTTCGACCCCAGTGAGTCCCGAAGAGGAAGCCTCCATCATCGAGGGGTATAGCAGAGGAAAGAGGCGACCCTTGTATGACCTTTTCATCCATTCCCTCAGACAACGTTCGTGATACACATGCCTGCATTTGGTGGCAACTAGCTGAGACACCTCTCTTCGCGAGCTTACAGCCCCAAGGGTGTCCATACAGATAGAACATGTTGACATTCACAACAACCTCAAAGTAGCTCAGCCTTCTCACAACTATACACAACAACACAGTTAAGGGTAAAGCAGTGAATTTTTCCATCACATGAACATTGCTCTGAACGGTTCGACACGCGGAAGACGAATCTCGCCGCCCACAGAGCTACTCCCATTCTCTTCAGTTTGAGAGCAACTTCAGAGCATGCTCCGAAGACTCTATATCGAGAACACCTCAATCTCCTTCGATACTACCGATTCTGGAAGTAGACGGGTGGCCTTCAGTAATTGGACATGAGCCATATCTAACCAATATGGAACACACTTATTAAACTACACCAACGGTAATTTTTATTATCGACTTTCTTGCCTGAACCGACAATACGGTCTCTACTCAAACCACGACGACTATCCCTCAAAACCGGTGCCGCGTTGATGCTATCCATACCCGATTCCCCGAAGTCGAGGGTGTTGCCTATAGAAGCCCTCTCCCCCTGTTGGCAGATGACTAAATACAATACCATGCTTCACATTATAAACATCACACCAACAGCGTTTTCAATTTAGTATGTTTTGGTAGATAATGGCCAACTGATGAACACAGGGGATTTACTAAAAATCCCTGAGCTTTATACCAACCCAAGTAGGCTTTTCGTTTGAAGGTTCCCCGCCTCGATAGGCGAAGACCAATACTAGTTGCTTTTTGTTGCAGATATGAAAGCTAGCCTCGCTGATAGTCCCTTTGACTTTAACGTCATCTCTCAGTATCTCGAGGTCCGACTTCAATTTCATTCTTATGCTATCGTCTGACGGTAACGAAAGATGCAAACATCCACGAACACTTTCCGATGGTACCAACTCCATGACCGGAAAATCGAGTTGTTTTCCAGAAGTTAATTTCATAGTCATGCTGCATTGCATAGATCCGCCCCGTTGTCCTACAAATACCGTACATTCCTTAACCCTTCCGAATGGGTCGCAGCTATAGAGTCCTTCCCGTATTATCGATGGTGGTAGTCCTCCCTTTGTTTGTGCACTTGATTCAGCCTGACGTACTGCGGCAACCTTCTTAGATGGCTCTCCAAGTTCCGGAGCTGAAGCTGTAGATGGCCTCTTGAGAGCCGAAGCTTTGTCTGCATGCTCTTTGGGGGCATTTAATGGGCGGACTGGAGGTAATGGTGCAGCTTTATTAACAACCTTAGGAGGAGGAGCGTTAACATATGACGACTCGGCTTGTGGAAGTGCCTGGGGATAACCAGCTGGCTCTTTGCTTGGTCCAGCGGTACTTTTATGCACTTTAGGTAGAGAGCTGGCAACAACAGAAGATGGCTTGGCACCATCCATAACCATAAGGCATACCGACTCTACAACTTCCATATATTGGACAGTCTTCGCCATCATAGCAAGTACTTCCCCTGTATCGGCGATACAGAAAAAGAAGTGATCAAGACTGTAGCCCAGCGCCGAAGAGACTAGAAGAGATAGCACGGGGAAATTACCAGTGCCATCATCGAAAAACTTTGAGCATTTAACCACTTCCATCCCAGCAAACTTACTGCCGGGATTCGGCGTCAGTTTCCAGACTAGCGGAATCGCCAGTCCCATACCGTCACGTTCGAAGTCGTCCGAACGACTTAAGCGAGCGGCTTGGCCAGATCCCAGGCTCGTCACCTCCATAGTCAAGTTACCATAATTTCCGTAAAGGCATTGACCAGCACTGCGATATATACCGGAAGGGATCTCACTGGGGGTAACAGGCCGCTTAGTACCAGCTATGCTGCCAATAGTCAATCTCACCAACAGTGGTAATACCAAGATATGCATTCTATTAATAATGGTAAGTTATTTAACTTCGCCGTCTCGTCAACAGAAATAGGGGACGAGACGGGATAAACTTGAGAATCGCAAGAAATGACAAGATCGTCAAGAATTCCTGATCGCGTGGTGTTGTTAACGACTGATAGGTGTGTGTAGATCTTTGAATAGGGTCATTTCCTTCCATTCGTAATTGACATTATTATTATACCAACTGATATTTGATAGTAAAGTTGCACCACTATATTCTCCACCTCTGCCCTCTTAGATGATAATCAAGCTCACCTTCACATTGTTGTCTTGTCAGCGTTGGACTTTCCGTGGTTATTCACTTACCACCGCCGCCTTCCTGCCATGAGTAGCCTCCTTGTCGTCCCGTCGGATATCACTATTATAGAGGAGAAGAACAAGATCGCTAAGAGGCGTATTCGTACTCTAGAGAAGACCGGCCTGGCCATGATGCTACCCGTGTTCCACTGGCGCTACTCTAAGCTTGACAAGCATGATATGTACAACATCCTCAGACGCAAGTTCGATCCCTCCGCCAGTGATCCTGCCATTGATATATGCCGTAGAAGACAAGAGAGCGTTCGCCGCAGAGTTATTGCCCAAAACGGTCTTCTTCCCGGCCTGTTCTTGGGTTTCAGTCTCCCTTGGTGGAGTCTTAGAAAGTACAACTACCAGAGCAAGCTCATTGCTTTGCCTTTTTGTGCCTATCTTGGTGCTATCTGTGGTCGTATAGCTGGTCATGGTCTGAGTTGGAGATGGGTTGAGACTGATCGTCAGAGGATGCTTGGTAGTCTACCCGCGAAAGTCTACTATAGGCCAAAGTCAACGACGTCCAGTCAGGAAGCCGAAGCCGAGGAGTAGACGAGCAATGACGATCAGTTTTCTCAGTGTTAGTGGGTCATGTTAGTATTATTATCGTAGAGCAAATAGTCCAGTTCTTCCTCGACAATGTTGATGCCCGTCAAACACTGACAAGCGCCGGTATCTGACACCTCTAGCTGTCATTTCATGGTGCATTCTGTCAGTAGTGGTGATCGTTGTTGGTTTGGACTGGGCTTCATGGTATTATCGTTTTCGTTTGTTACCGTAGCGTTGCGTTCCATATGTATGTGGTGATGCCCTTGACCATGAGACATCAATCGTAAGTTCGTTTTAACTGAGCAATGGGTGTATCTCGGTGCCGCGCTGTTGCTGTGGTTACTCGAGCTCGCACCAAGATCAGTAGGGTAGTCGGGGGTGCTCATGGGGCTCGGATATGCGCGTCGACTGCGAGGAAAAATCAGGTAGCTTGATGTTGGCATTCTACTGGTGAGAACTGCTATCAGGATTTGGTCTCAGCCTTCCGACATGCATCCTTGGTTATACCTCCTAGAGATACCCTTACCCTCCATAAGGCCCCACCCCACGCAATACACCGATTTGCCCTTTGGCCGGCACTGGTAAATAAAGCTATGAGAAGGCTTAGACGGCTGCCTGCCAGTGGAGCGCATAATATCCTTCTTCATATAGCAAGATCTAAAGGCCCCCGAGGGCCAAATCCAGTAACAGTAGCGCCTTTATGTCGGGCAGTACTAATGAAAGTGGTATGGCACGAGCGTGATGACCCTCAATGGATGAGGACAGCAGCGGGTGTGTGTGGTTTGGCAGTCAGCCGTGTTGGTGTGGATTGGAAAGCTCATATACCTGTGCGGTACCGGGCGGCTGTCTTGAGGGACATTTCGAGAGCCGTGGAAAGTGTCGCTGAAGCCATTGATGCCAGCACTGATGGATCGAGCATTGGCTACGTATGCGAGGCCGTTAGAACTCTAGGTCTGGAGTCGAAGCAGTTTACTAATACTGTTATGGATGCCATTGCCAATACAGCCGACGAAGGCCGCAAGTTCGGTCCACTATCACTGGTCCAAGTGGTGTCCTTTTTGGCGGACTACGCTGTCAGCGATTCATCCAGGACGCTACCAGATGGTCTGGGTAAGATCGTCGAGTGGAGAGTGTCATGTCATTGGCCGGAGATCTCTGGCCAGAATCTTGCCGATCTTTTGGTCGGTATGGAGTCCCTCGGATGGCTGAGCGATGAGCTTATCGTTAATTCAGCCAGAAGGGTCGCCTTCACCTTACATGCGAGCCTGCGACCTCAAGATATTCTGAAGATACTTCCGATCATTGTTCGATCCTCGGCCGACCTTGAGGACTCTACCATAATTGATGCCAGCCGAGCGTTGGTGGGACGAATGATTCTATTTTCGAAGCTTGATATTATTCTTGCCGATGTCACGGCACTACTAATGCTTTGGAGGGAAGCTGTCCGCAGCGGCCATGGGGAGCTGTTCCCAAGCGGGTTCAAACCCTGGTTGCGGAATCAGTTGGCAATCAGAGGAGACGACACGGTGAACAGCAGCACTGTTATGGATATTCTTGAGGCGATGCACACTGGTAAAACGGGTTGGGTCAGGGGGGAGGCTTCAGCGCCATGTTGTCTCGGTCAGGTCAGCCACAAACTCGCGATGCCCTCAGCTTGGGGCTATCTGGAGTTCTGCCCTCCTGCACTGGCCATACTTTACTGAGATACCTACACTATCTATCCTTTTACTTCACGCCATCGGGGGCAGCCTCAGCGCCGGAAGATCTATTCGATTGGACAGAATCGTTGTTGAAGGCAGTGAGATCAAATACCGATTTTGCGTCCCTGGCTTTGGGCCTTGGGGTCTGTGCTAGGGTTGACCGTGTCGACTCGGCAACGGCTTTGCTCACACGCTTCACACAGGAGACCGAAATGATGATTTTGTCTCCCAGTGGCAGCCCTAGAGACTGGGCATTGTGGGCCGGGATATACGACTCTATGGCCCGGCTACGGCTGAGAGACTTCTGCTCGGACCAAGAGCCCGTCGTCCTGCCTGTCGGATTGTCCTCCGCAACCATGGCCTTGCTCGTTCATGCGTGCTATGTCCTAGATATTAAAGTAGATCTAGACAGTGTGTTAGCCTCAGCTACAAGTGGGTTTGGTTGGAGCTCCCTTTCAGCTGAGGGAATGTCTCAGCTCTTGGTCGCCCTATGGGCACAGCTCGACCTAGGCTTTAGTGGTGGCACCGTCTCAGAGGCAGGCAACTCCTGCAGACAGTTAAAGCTTTATGCGTTTATAGAGGAAGGCCTTCAGACATTATCGTCAAGACTGGACGCATTGCCTATGGGAACGGACCTTCCACGCTCCTTACCTTTGTTGGCTGCTATGGTCGGCGGCACGGCTCGACGGAGCGGTGTGTGTGTTCCACTGAGGTGCATGGAGGTGTTCGCCAACATATCAGAGTTCCTGACCGACAGCGAATCATCCTCCCTACGATCGTCGAGTAGTTCCTACCGGACCGAGGTGTATTCAACACTGAAAAGGCTGGTGCAGGTTGACAATTGTCTACCCTTCAAGGAGGCACTCGTAAAGGCTCAAGCGAACCCTCATAGACTCCGTACTGGAGGCATGTCTCAAACAGTGCTACACAGACGCCTTGGTCAGGAGGCAGACGTCGAGGCAGGCCCTACCACCGAGGATCCGGAGGACAGGGAGCTCTATGGAGAAGATTCCGTGACCATCTCAAGACGAGTTAGCTCGGGCGTTTGCGGCATCCCGATCGATCTGCTGTTTTATAAAGAATCGGTACTAAGGGGTGTGGGGTTTGCACCGACCTTCGTGGGCGGAGGAGTTCGCTTCACACGCGAGAGGCCGGAGTCTCGGATGGTGCCGGAGGAGGGGGATGCGACGGAGAAGTCTCGGGAAAAATTTCGAGAAGCCGCCGTTCACGTTAAAATGCGTCATGTTGACAACGAACCATGCAGGGGAGCCGAGAAGCTCGAAATTATGTTTGTGAAATAACGATGTTTCTGAAGGCCAAATGGTCCCGAGTTCAATCCCGGCACCTGTCATTTAGATTCTTCAGTTTTTTATACTTGTACCATCTTTGCTACCCCTGAAAGACTTTTCCAGGTTAAAGGGCTTTCGCAACTGTTATGTCTCATTCTTATAACACAAATGGGGACAGCACCGGCACAGGAGACTCCTCTCCGTCTAGTCTTCTGCAAAACACAGATCTCTACGACCTTCTACATGTAGCTCGAGACAGTGATGCTGATGGGATCCGTCAAGGTTACTTGGAGCAGAGCAAGCTGCATCATCCGGACAAGCGGGCGTCTCAGGGAGGAGACCCGGAAGCATTTCGTCAGATCAATTACGCCTACAGGGTACTGTCCAACCCCACTATGAGGGCTTTTTACGACAAGTACGGCCCAGAGGGTATTAGCCTCGCCGATGGTATAGTTGTAAAGCAGGATGAAACTCTTGCCAATCTGGAGCGTCGAGTTAGAGCTATGGTACGCAGCAATGAGGAGATGAAGGTGCAGAGGATGTTCCAACTGCAAGGGGAGATGACGACCGGGCTCAAATTCCGTGACTTACACTCTGCCCCTCGATGGGCATACACGAGCTTTACCCATGGTATGGGCATCACTGCAGGGAGGCACAACTTCACCGTTGTCACCGCCAGCCATGTCCAAGCCAATGGCGGTGGTGTTGGGAAGATGACCTTCTTTTGGCAGACTGGTTGGAGCCCCTATATGCAGAGCCGAGTTATGGTGGATACAGTAGCGGGCCAGTGGTGGCCACCGGCTATCGAGGGGGTAGTTACACGTCAAGTGGGGCAGCATTCGACCCTGAGACAGACGGTTTCATGGACCCAAGCTGGAGGGGTGGGAGCTGCTATGACTTGGGGACTTCAGCTCTTCAAGGATTGGTCTGGCAGCGTTACATTGGCCGTGGGACACGGTAATCATGCGGCATTCGAGATCGAGAAGACAAATCCCGAAATTGGCGGGGATGATGATCTGGCCAGGATGAAGGCGTGGGACAGATGCACTATGAAATACAATTTCTCAATAGAGGGGGAGGGCAACGTTGCCTTTGAAGCGAAGGCCGTGTTGCCGTTCAGTGGCGGCTTCGAGATCTCCTGTGGCCCCACAATGTCTTTGGCCACGGGTGCCGGTATCGAGTTGAAATGTTCACAGCAGCTGAATGGCGCTGAGAGCTTGAGTGACTGGGAGGAGCTTGATGGTGCCTTCCCGACTCTAGTGCAGTGGTCACTTATGCTTCGATGGCCCAACTTCGATTCGGCTATCCTAAAGTTCCGCTTCACCCGGGGAGGAGCCGCCTTTACCCTACCGTTGGAGTTCTCTGTGCCTGGTGATAACACTGGTGTGGCCATGGCAACCAGTATCTTTTTGGCTGCCCCATTAGCAGTAAAGGTGGTGAGAGAGACAGTCCGAAGGCTCAAGAAAGACTAGCATTATATACCAATCAGCAGCAGTGAGACCGTCAGTAGCTGTAGTATCAATCGTTTCGTGGTAGTCATTTAAGTTGCGTTGCGAAGTCCTAGGGGATCGCCATTCTCCTTGAGCTTTATCACACAATCGGCTGTCCCCTATGTACGAATGGGTCGGGCATACTACCTTGCCACTCGACAGTCCGCTGTTCTCAGTGGCATTTAATTGTCTATTCAATATGGAATCGACGCGCGGTGCTGGATGCATATCCTTGGCCGTGCGAACCGTGCTAGCATTGATGGTGATGCTCCTCATAGGAGTTGCTTTTGGTGAAGAAGTCTTAGACACACCCTCTGGTCGACCGATCTCTCTGGTGAAGGGTCCAGTCGACGGAACAAAATGTGAAGTTGAGGCGGTCCAGAGGGCGAACTCGGCACAGCTGCATTCGATTCTGGAGGAGCTGGCCAACACAACATACTTCCGCTTGGTGCGGGTGGCCATGGACGATGACTGTCCCTTTACGTGGGGCGACAAAAACAAGGATGAAGTCACGTGCGGATCTACTCCACCCGGAGGACCAGCTGCCGCATTTGGTTTTGGCAGCTCCCTGAGTTCGCCTGGTGGCGGCGCTTCTCTATGCAGTATCGAGCCCACTGGTAACGAGGTTAATCCTTTTATCTCTGATACAGAGTCCAGTGTGATCGAGGATGAGTTTGATGATGATATGGATAGCGATGACGACGACGTGAGCTTGAGGCCGGATTTCTGGTTTGATATCTGCCGCCCGCCACGAGCCGGCAGCCAACTTGACTATGTGAATCTGGTCTTGAACCCCGAGCAAAACACAGGGTACAATGGCTCTCATATATGGGAGGCCATCGATGCCGAGAACTGTGTTAGCATTGGCCGGGGCCTTGGCGGTGGTTCTGGTGGGTATTGTTATGAGGAGCGGGTGCTCCAGAGACTTCTCTCTGGGATGCATGAGTCTGTCACTATACAGGTGCTGGCCAACTACTATCCTCCCAAGAAGGGTGAAGTTGCTTGGAGACCCAACACTGATAAGTTCATGGCCACCGTCGGCAAACATCCTGAGTGGTTGAAGAATCTCAACTTTGCCTATTTGGTGATGCTCAGAGCCCTTCACAAGGCCAAACCAGTTCTCTACAACTGGGAGTACACTACAGGAGAGCCAACAGAGGACGAGAACACTTCAAAGCTGATGAAACACTTACTGGATGCTTCTGAGATGAAACTCTGTACTCCTGTTTTCGAAGGTTTTGACGAGGACAGCCTCTTTCCAGTTGACCGATCAGATAGGCGACAGTTGGCAGAGCAGTTCAAGTCTGTCTTCCAGAACGTCACCACCCTTACCAACTGTGTTCGGTGTCGTCGTTGCCGTCTCCATTCCAAGGTGACCCTGCTTGGCCTTGGTACTGGTTTGAAGATCCTGCTCACTCCGGATGTATCTCTCCTGCCATCAGCCCTCTCTCGAGATGAGATAGTTGCTTTGGTTAACACCGTACATACTTTCTCACACAGCCTCATGGAGGTAGGGCGTCTCACTAACCTCTACCTCGAAGACCAGCGGAAACTTGTGGCCCAAGTGTCCCGTCCAGCTGCAGCCTTCAGCAACTCGGGGGCTTCGGCAATGGAACTCGCTCTATCCTACGTCGCAGAGCTCCATCTTGACCAAGCCAATGAAGATCTTCTGGTGGACGCTATTGTGGATCGAGATGAAGCTGTTTTGTCCCTTGCTGCCAGCTTCCCGCCAGAGGCCTTCGGCCGCCATGCTCTGAGGTATCTCAAGTCCAGGCAGCGCACTGTGAAAGATACCCGCCCCCGGTACGATGCAGTTGTCGTTGGTGGTGGTCTTGCTGGCATGAGTGCGGCCATCGCCTCTGCAGATCGAGGTGCTCGGGTGCTCCTTCTGGACAAGTCGAAGCATCTTGGTGGTAACAGTGCGAAGGCGTCGAGTGGCATCAATATGAGGATGGACCAGAGCGGCGAATGCTATGATTCCTTCCTCAGTGACACTATACGGAGCTGCGAGAGCGGCCTGGGCCCCTGCGGTCATCCAGAGCTCGCCAACGTCCTTGTGAATGACTCCTATGACGCCGTACACTGGATAGAGGACCGCTTTGGTGTACCTCTGTCAGCCCCGGTGAAGCTTGGCGGTCATTCTAGGCCGAGAACTGTGAGGCCGCCCGGGGGTCTTGTGGGAGCAGAACTCACAGCAGCTGGATCGAAGGTCATCCACAAAATGTCTAATATTGTTGTGGTCAACAACGCTAAGTTGGTCGGTTTGATAGCCGACCACTCTGGCACTCACGAGGCCGTTCGAGGAGTTAGGTACACTGTTGGATCTGATGAGACCACTGTAGAAGTTCTCAGTGACTCGGTTGTTTTGGCTACTGGTGGGTTCGGTTATGACGTCTCGAGTGGCTCTCTGATGGCTAAGTACCGGCCCGACCTTCTGACGTTCCCTACAACTCTTGGATCTCAGACCACTGGTGACGGCATAAAGATAGCTGTGAGGGATGCCGATGCAGGCCTAAGAGACATGGACCAAGTCCAGCTCCACCCCACTGGCTTCATTGACCCCAAGGATCCAGACTCTCGGACCAAAGTCCTTGCTGCCGAGATTCTCCGAGGTGTCGGCGGCGTTATTATTGATAAGAACGGCCACCGATTCTGTGACGAGCTGGGCACGCGTAAATACGTGACCTCTAAGATGCTCGAAAGAGCTAATGAGACTGGCGATACCTCGAGGACCTTCAGCATCCTTATACCATATGATGCTATCAATGGTCCCGCTAAGAGGCACATTAACATGTACAAGTCCCGAGGCCTTCTACAAGAGGTGGATTACAATACCGCAGTTGAAATGGTTGGTGGTGACAGCTGGAAGGATTCAGTCGACAAATCCTCTAATGGGCGCTATTTTGTTGGTGAGGTTACCCCGGTTATCCACTACACCATGGGCGGCATCAGCATCGATACCGACGGTCATGTCCTCGACACTCATGGAGATCTCATCGACGGCCTTTGGGCAGCTGGCGAAGTCGCTGGTGGTGTTCATGGACGTAACCGTCTGGGGGGTAATTCCCTCCTCGAGTGTGCGGTCTTCGGCAAGCGGATCGGTGACCGATTACCGGTGGAGAAGTACCATCAACCAGACGAACCTGTGGAGTCCGATCACCCGAAGCGCTCTAAGCCTACTATCGACATCGCCGAGCTGGCTAAGCACGGTACGCCAAATGATTGCTGGATCGCATTGTATGGATCGGTCTACGACTTCAGCGGATACTCCACTGAGCATCCCGGAGGATCGTCTGCTATAGAAGGCGGATGCGGCAGAGATGCGACTGAGACGTTTGAGCAGGTGCATACTGCTAACTTGGTTGAGGACATGGGCTTCGAGCCTATAGGCAACTTCTTCGCTGAAGGCAAAGTTGGCGCTGGGAACCGACACGCGGCTGATGAGTTGTGATGAGCTGAAAACACAAAACACCTAAACAGTAAAACAGATATACTTTTTCATATGACCATTCATTTGCTACTACCTTGCCTACTGCTATTCACCTTCTTCGATCGTGCCACAGTGATACTTGTTATTTTCCCTTACACGAACGAGAGACTTGCCTTATACCACGGCTTTGGGGAGGAGAGTCACGAGCGTCTGTCGAGCAGTTGACTTGTATTAATATATAGATCTCATAAGAAAATGCCCAGCCACGAATCTTCTAGAAACGGCGGGCCTATGGAGAAGCTGAGTCTGACCTCCCGCGTTCTCGCCATTGTATTCTGGATAGGCGTCACCGTCTTGGGTGTCTATCTGGTGTATCCAAAGACGGGGAAATCGACGACCCCGAGAGATGCCGATATACTGGTTAAAATACACAACATTTGCGAAGGGATATTATTAGTTGCATTGGGGGCCTACAGCACCTTCGAGTAGGTCAGTGTGAGAGTAGCTGTGAGCTTACTGTGGGATCGATCAGGACCCTCCGGACTTTCAAAGCTCGTGAAGGGCTTACAGCATGGCAGCAGTTCAAACACGACAGCCTCAGACTGTTCCTGTGAGTGCACAAGATACTTAATAGCTCACATTGAAGCCCCTTACTAGATACGCCATAATCAGTGGTTACGTTATAGGTGGCCATCGATACTCAGAGACCTTCGAGTCAATAGCAATGTGGTTAGGAATAGTAAGAATGATGAGCTTATGAATCCACCCACCAGCGCTGCCCTTTCAGCTCGGCTTCGTCATCGCCCTGCTGTACTTGGTTCAAACACTTGCCTTCTTCACCGGCCAAAACCTGCATCACTTACGCAATTCCCACAACACCAACGGGCGTCATCACTCCAACGAGGATGAGTACCATCAGGCGGGCCCTGCGTCGTCGTCTATGCAGAGGCCGCTTGTTAGTGATGAAGCAGCAGCGGCACTGGAGGATGGGTCAGCTCCTCGACAAGGCAACAATGCTATTCGTGGTAAGCATATATAGCGGGCTTGGAGTGACGAAGGAACTTTCACTGGTTTGGTATTACGGTGCTCTTGTTCAGCTGAGGATCCCTCCTACGCCGAGAGACGGTCGGGCAGTCCAGGTCTGAATGAACCAGCACCTTACACCCCTCCTCAGCCCAGGAAAGCTGACTCGCCAGTGTTCGGTTCTGGCAAGAAACAACCGTGGGAGCAAGGCGCCGCAGATGGACCGAAGGGTAACCCGTTCGCCGGCGGTGCATCTGAGTAGACCTGCGCAATATGAGTTTGAAAGTCTTCTCTGTTACATTTGCGTGAGTTCCAGATATCTGAAGATGTCTCCATCCTCGGCTGGGTGTACAAGAACACCGCCAGCTGATGATGGTGATGAGCTAATTTTGAATCGATTTCATTTTCTTTCGGCCTTGCGTTATAATCCCTAGCCACGTCACTGTACAGCTTTTTACTCAAGCATGCACCGGTTGTCCTGCACCCACTCCAGAGCCTCCAGCTCGACAGTTGGTCTAATTAAACTTGAGCGTTTGCTGAGTTCTCGAAGCACTTCGTCGGCCGTTTCCCCTCGGGACATCCTTCACTGTTTCAAAGGCCTCACCACAGCCCAGAAGAGGTCCGTCCCCTCCTCAACCATGGACTCGGCCTTCTCTCTTTTGCGTGCGCAGCGCCTCGGCCCGCTCGATGTGTCCGGCGCGATGGTGTCTTTCGGGGTCTATTCGGACCACTTCTTGGAGGACCTCCTCCGCTGGCAAATCGAGCAGGGTCCGACAGTCTATCGTCAGTTCCCACCTCTGCTATCCCAATCACTGTGGACGTCAAAGGAAAAGCTGCACAGGAAAGCTGTGGAAGAATACGTCAATTTTGCGGCGCGTGCCGTTGCGAGCGATGGTGATACTCTCCTCGCCAATCTGCAGCTCGGTGAGGTATACAACCTCCTGGAAGTCTTTGGACATAACGAAACTTGGCAGCCGGCATTCGAGCAAGTCTGTATTTTCGTGGCGCGTGACACCTTAGCAAGCCGCCTATCTCTGAGGGATGTCGCGATGTTAATGGCCGCCTTTGTTCGCTGTAAAGGGTCACTGGAGGTTCCTCACCTGTCACACTTCATGCCGGGTTTACTCCAACGAGTAGTCGACTTGTTGGGGAACAAAAAGGCCACGGGACGCATCCGGCCTGACTGGGCGGCACTTATCACCAATTCGATTGCAAAGGCGCTGATGGATCCTTCTGGGGAAGATGTGAAATCAGTAATGTCACAGTTGATGGCCGAGGCTTTGAAAGACGGCAAGGAGCCCGACAACATAGCTAAGATATATCTTGCAGCTGCCAAGCTAGAGATCCTCTCGAGTCACTCGGCCACCGATTGGCTGCTGCCTAAAGTGGCCGACTCATCCTTGACGATGTCGATGATGTCGGCTGGGCTGGCGAGGTCTCCTCAACTGTTGCTGGCATCAGTGAAGCTACTTGCCCGAAGGAAGGGCCTAGAGAGTTTGAGTGAAGCCTGCAAGTATCAAGCGATCACCGGCCTGCTTGGGACCTGGCCGTTGCTGAGGGGAGCTGAGCTGAGAGACCTGAGAGCAATCAATCATGTGATAGAAGCGATGGAAATGAACAAATTAAAAGCGGCAGTAAGTTGCAGAAAGCTTCTCCCTATTTACCAAAAGGCTCTTCTTCAGGCCTCCTCGTTCGCTCTGATAGCGTCAACCCGGGATCATATTGGCTGCATGGATGCGCTGAAGGCTATTACCGGCAGTGACAAAGCACTGTCGCCTTTACATCACATGGTCACGGAAGCCTTTGCTCTACCATACTGGATAGACGTGGTCCTCGTGCCGATCCATCGAGGACTTGACCACCCGCCGCCTCCTCTAGCCTTTAACTCTATAAGGAGTTCATGCCATGACCGACCTTCTCCGCGTAATGTTTCAGCTTTTCAAAGTTAGAGGATTGTAGATGTTGAGTTGGTGTGAAAGTGTAAATACTGCTATTGGCTTACCCGAATTGTTCAACAATCTGCGAGTCATATCGAAGCGAGAACGGCAGCTCCTTTTATTGAAGACGCAGTTGTTATAATGGATGGCCAGCCATCGGTGTCCGAGTCAGATTCCAGCTCAGATGGATCAGAGTACGCTGACGTCGACTGGGCCTCACCATCAGATAACGAGACAGCATCGATCACGGCGGCCACGACCATACAAACCGGCCAGGAGGTGCACATAACTCTACCACCTCAGCGGGGGCGAAAGAGAAGGAGAAATGCCCGCCCAGTTTCACGGAGGGAGATCATGGCCTGGTTCAGCGCATTTGAGGACCTCACACACTTATGTTTCGATTCCGACCTCATCAAGCGTGCCGTCAATGACCGCATGAGAGAGATGGACGTGCCGCTGCCATCACAGGCACCTTTCACTATGGTGCCTTGGCCTCCGTACTGGATAGCTGCGGACCCCTCCCAACTGGACTTGAGCCTCGAGCCCCTGCCAACATCGGAATCTATTGCCGACGAGCTGCTCCTCAGCGATGGAGGAGTGTCCACCTACATTGGGGCTCTGGCAGCGACTTGCGCTGCAATAGAGGGCGGAGCAACCTTGTTCGCAGCTACTGGGTATCCGATGCCTTGGCTAGAAATTGGTTCTGGGAAGGCGGTTGGCCTTCCACCAGGGAAATCGAGAACTCTTGGCGTGGTGATAGGCAAAAGGAAGATCGGCGACTTTTTTGATGCCACTGTTAAGTACGGTAGTCTCCGGCGAGCCAAAATACTCAAGTGGCTGCGGATTTCCCCTGGCCCGGACGATGGCAAGCTCCCCAGAAGTATTGAGGGCTTTAGAAATAGCACTACCTACATATTGGACTCGCAGTTGACGAAGTTCGACCACTTGAAGGAGGCTGCTAGGCCAGTTGGTGTTTTCTCTGGCCGGGACCCTATATATTTACGGGAAGATGTCGAACGATTGAGGACTGAGTCACAGTGGGAGCGGCGGGGCATGGTTCTGAGATCTGATGCAGGGAGCTGTAAGCGAACACTCGAGACTAAACGAAAATTAGTGAAACTGTACTCTGAAGAGCAGACTGAAGAAGCGCCTGAGAGACACCTTGGAGCCGACGGAGAGATTCCAGTCAACCGGTTCGGCTTTGTTGACCTCACCGATGGCAGACGCCCTCCAGAAGGAACTGAGTTCGTCGTAGGCATACCCTTGCGGAGGGTCATACGGAAATGCAAGGAGATTGGGGTTGAACATTGGGCTCCCGCCCATACTGGATGGATGGCACAAAGACCGCAAATCGGGGGAGTGGTAGGCTGGTGGATTCTAACTTGATTTATTTCTAAAAAATCGTTGGTATGTCGAATACGAGCTCATGATTCAGGTCGTCGCGATGGCTGACGCAAGTGTTCTGAGAGACAGCTTGGAGGAGGATACCAGAACTCGTGAGGAGGCACAGCGGTTGAAAGATGAGCGACTCGCTAAGATAGCGTGGAAAGCGCTCATAAAAAGGCTACTGGCCAGAAGATACGTCGAGATGATTTCAGCGTCCAGTGCGACATCCAGGCGACATTGACAAACAGCTCGATGCTGCGCCTAAGGCATTTGGCGCGGATTGGTGATTGGTGGTTCAGAGATATCGAGGTCGTTGCCTGGCGAAAAATGAGCTGGTTCAGCTTACTCGAGGCGGGTTACGTTAAATTTATGTTAGTGACACTGCAAAATAAATCTAACCCTTTTATGTCTTGTGTCAAAGTGGTGAGTGATATTTAGAGGGCAATGGTAATTCAGTAGTCATACTGTTCTAGCGTGCCTAGTAACCATCCTATCACCTTCCGATGTAGTCTAGTTGGTTAGGATTCGTGGCTCTCACCCACGCGACCGGGGTTCGAGTCCCCGCATCGGAACTATTTCGTAAGCCTTCTCTCCACTTGTGCAACTCACCGACGGCCTGTCCCCATCTTGTATATCATTCCCCATTGTTGACAACTACCCCATTGCATGCAATGCCTCTTACCTGAAACCTCCCCCAATAGGTCATGTTGCTACTTTAACAACCCAACATGACTTTAAAAGCCCACCGAAACCAGACGTCACAGTAACGATAGATTCTCTGATGAGGGCGTTGGTAAAACGTAGCAGGAATCGTGATGCCATCAGTAGATTTACGGTGATTATGATGAATACAATAGGAATATCGTGACTCGACGTTTTAGTACGCATAACGGACGTACTCTTCCGTTTTATGGTACCGATGACAGCAACCTTGTCAGTGCTGTACATCATCATCTCAAAGCTGTCTAGTAGTCTTCTTGGACTCTCAATCTCAGGCGAATGTTCATACTCGCAAACTCGGCAGACATATACCGGAATACGTAAGGGAGAGTGACGGCGGCACAGCGAACCTCAACACCCTGAAAACAACTCATCGAAATGCAGCAGTTATAGTGAAATCAACAACATACCCTCTCAGTCGAGCATGCTCTGCAGATCGGGGCTTGAGCAGCGGCTTCTCTGCCACTGTAGCGTTTGACAGTTTCGGGCGAGTGGGCGTAGGAAAGGATCGATCCACAGTCGGGGCAAACCCAATCCTCACAAGCATCAGAACACTTGAGAAGTCGATCAGCAAGAAGGGCGGAGGTTCCGTGGGAGATAAGGGAATCACGTTCCATCTCTCCAAAACGAACACCACCGTGCTTCTTACGGCCCTTCACTGGTTGCCGAGTGAGAGGATCAATCGGACCAGTAGCGCGCACCTGGAACTTATCGAGAACCTAATACCAAAACATTTCTCACAGTTGCTATGAAACAGGAGCCTTACCATATGCCTCAACCTCTGATAGTAAACAACACCCATATAGATGTGGGTCTTCAAAGGTACACCGTGCATGCCAGAATACAACTCCTCCGCTCCAAGATACTCATAACCGAACCTTACAAAAGCTATACACTAATAGGAGAACATTGAGCTCACTTCTTCAAGGTCTCGCCGAAGTACTCATGTGCAGTGGTGTCACCAGGTGCATAGGGATCCTTCTCGTTGTTATGTTCGGTGTCCAGTAGACCCTTCCCGCGATATTGACGGAAACTGTTGGCATTGACCACAGGAGTGCCAGTCAGTGCTGCCGCCTTTCCAGCCATGAACTCGATAAGCATACCTAAACTAAGGTATACACCACAACCCGATACAAGCCTTATCATTACCAATTGTCATTCGACTAGGCATTCCATGGGGATTGAACATGATATCGGGAGAGATACCAGACCGGCCTGAAAAAGAACACTGCGGTCTTAGCGTGGATCGGGTAGAGTGAGAACTCACCGCTGAAGGGCATATCAGCCTGGGGCCAGAGGATGGCCATGACACCCTTCTGTCCGTGACGAGATGAGAACTTATCACCGACGACAGGGTTTCTGATAGGAAAGATAGTCCCCCTTCGGAACTCGGCAAACGCTACCTCGGCAATCTGAGCTTAATTGACATCCTCTCAGCACCGTCTTTGATGCCTCCAGGATTCCTAGCACCGGCTCCTCCACCCCACCAACCGCCACCGCCAATCATGTTAACTTGCTCCACCCAGGCAACCTCCCCTTCCTTATACTTCTCCATTTTGGCCTCACCAGTGCCCTTATTCAGCACTCGGCAGATGGGATCACCTTCGTGCACTTGTTGACCAATATACGGTATTCCGTCATAGTCGAGATCCTTCACAACCTTCTCTCCCTTCACACTGTGATTGTCCGCCCGGAACTGCGTAAGTCTAGAGCCCACTGTCCCCTTAGGCGGACAGTTAATGACCTTTGTCTTGTACACAGATCCATGCTTGAAACCTCTATCATAGCTCCCCTTGGAGATGATCAGAGCGTCCTCCATGTCGAACCCAGAATGGGCAATCACCGCTACAATGGCGTTGGTGCCGGCTGGCTTCACATCGAAGTTAGCATCGCTCAAGACCGTGGTTCGGACCATCGGGAACTGCGGGTAGGTAATCTTATACACCTGAGATTTAGTAGTAAAGGACACGTCTAGCCTCTCCTCCTCCTCTTATTACCTTATTATCAGTTCTATAAGGATGGTTCAAGTACGGTATAGCCATGGTCTGTTTAAGCATCTGACATTGGTACATATTACGGGGACTCTGATTATGATTGGAGAAGGGCGTGAGACCAGCAATGACCGAGAGCATCGATATCGGGCTCAACTCCATATGAGTGTACTTCAGTGGGATGTTCTCGGGAATGTCACTAGTGTTATTGGAAGCTTCCAAATCCTCGCGGGTGACGGCTATCTTCATGAACACCTGCTCCATGGGACCAATGAGCTCCTCGTTACCAGAGGCAAGATCACGGACTGGGCGGACCATCCTGCATGGCCCAGTGAAGAGCCAGAGACCCTCGAAAGATGCCGGAATCTGGCATGCGACGATCTCGAGATCCGCCGGCACTCCAGGGCAGGCCTTGTCTATCTTCAACCTTCTCAGCTCCTCTGCTACGGCCTCCAGGCGACTTCGTGCCACCTTGCCGATAACGCGACCATCGAGGGTGACATAAGCGTTCTCTCCAGCACCGAAGTTCGAGGTTGATGTCTTACTGCTGCGGACCAGCTGCACGCCCAAGGCAGCCAGCTCGGCCTCCAAACCAGGAATGATTCCCTCAGGAGAGGCCACGCGAACCACTGGCTGACACGGTGCTGCTAGATGATTCAACAGACCGCACGGTGTCCCATCAGGCGTGTGCACCGGGCACAGGAACCCCCAAGTCTCAGGTAGAAGTTTACGGACTGATGTAGTCTTCATTTCTTGGAAGAATGATCCTCTGTGAACCGCTCGGAAATGGGAGAGGTAACGGTAGGCGTTGAGCTTATCGGCGACAACAGTGAAACCGGTGGTTTGCTGAAGATCGAGGCCACTTCGGGAAGTAACATTGCCAGTGGCCAGGAAACTTTCCATACGTTTGGTCACGTCACAGACGCCCATAAAGGTATTGCGTATCAACTCAGCCGATAGAACCGTAGGGGCTCGACCCTTTCCAACCAGAGCCTGCCTAGACTTCTTAGACAAGGCACCTTCAAGTCGTAGCAGTGAGGATTGGAGGACCTCCTTGAGCAAGGCGCCGTACAGCTGACCAGGAAGAAGCAGTTCTTGGACATCCATAGCATCCGCGTTATCTGGAGCGATGTCCCCACGGACCAATGCCATCAACTTGCGGAACATCAGGACAAGGCAGTCGACCTGTGCAGCAACAATGCCTACATCCCGGCTACCGGCCAACAGCTAGTACCTTGGCTTTGCCGCCCTCGGCACCCTTGGGACAATGAACCAGCATGAGGGAATCCAATAGACGTCGGGCAACTGATACCGACTTTTCCACAGGATTCATCGAAGCATCGTCAACCTCGAGGGCAATGCCGTCCAGAGATACCTAATAGGTACACCGGCGTAAGCCGCTTCTGCCCAGGATACTATCCTACCCCTGCACCACGCTTTTCACGGAAAACCACTTCAAACTTGGAGCCGAGATAGTATAGAGCATCCTCTCGGGAGTGAACGTGTTTGAGCTCCGGATGAGTCCTCATCTGCTCCAACATACATGTCACACGCTCGGCAACGAACGTATCAGCCATCAACCCATCGCAGAGGAGCTAAATAATAAAGATATTTCCAAGTTAGATGCAGCTGGACTACCTCGAATAAGCTTCGTTCAGAGTTCAGCTCATCCGGGGCGAAACACTTAAGAAGGAGCATCAGTGGTATCAAGTACTCATTCTTAAGATAGGTAAATCTCACCTAAACAGGTATGGTCCCGGACAGGCTCTTCAGGAAGAGAGCTGCTGCTCACCCAACATGTACCATCCTTTCGATAATGCATGGTCACCGTCTGTGTGGTGAGATCAGGTCTCATCGAACGCATTTGTACGGCATAGGCCGAGTACAGTGGACCTGTGCTAGCAATTCCCTCACGCTGGTCCCCGCAGTTCCCTTCTCCCTCTTTACTACCTCTATTGGAGAAGCTTGGCCTATATAAGGCGATCGGAAAGTTACTCTTGGGCATGATTAACAGACGTATGACCTTCTCGTTACCATTTACGATGAAATAGCCTCCCCTCTCATCCGGATCCTCCCCGCATCGAACCATTTGAGATGGAGTCATACCGTGAAGGTGACAGGCCTCGGAGCGGACCATGATTGGCACCAAACCAAGGGGCACTCCGGCCATTTGAACCGGCGGCTCTCCTGTCCCAAGGGATACGTTGACGGTTCCAGAGAGCTCCCCAGAATACGTAATGTGAGCTTGACGACAATGTGTGGGGAGCAAGCGAGGATCAATGACATCTTCGCCTCGGATAGGCTGATGCAAGGCTAAGTCAGATAACCAACACCGTACTGTAGTCCCATCATGCCAAGTCATTTCAGCTGGAGAAAGGTCATCGGGCATGAGGCCGAGAATCTCATTCGCCTAATAAAAGAAACAACATTACTGCTGTCAGAGATCCCCCCTTTTGGATCATATTATACCAGCCGTTATATTACAAATAGATTGAATGAGTCAATATGTGGTTTAACACTATCGTTGAGTAATCTGGCACCCCAGGCATCTACAGGGGCATTATATTGTACGTATCGAGGAGAGTCGAAGGGGCTCCATTTCCCATAGGATGCGACAGCCTCCTCTGCTGACTGTTTGCTTTGAGCTTTAGCTGCCCTTTGAGGCATGGGGTAACCTCCAAAAGAAGACACTGAGAGGATAAAGATACAGAACTACACAAGTCACGTACAAAAGGGAGAAGCTAATTCAAAAAATACCCTCACTGGGATTCGAACCCGAGTCTTCCAGCGCATTATCCTGCATCGCTCCGCCGAATTCAAAAAATGTTTACAGGTTCTTCCGAATGCCCTTTCCCCACACTGTATGGTAGTTTTTGTCAATAGACATGTCATCTGATGCCATAGGATCAAACACGCCCCTGTTGGCTCCTTGTCAATCTGCTAAGGAAGCTTCGGAGCCCATCGAGGACCATGACCATCGGGAAAGAAGACATGCCCCACGCATCACCCCAAGAGACTCTAAGAGCAGGATATTCGCCGTCTGTGGGTTCTTCGTATCATCCCTGATGGCATCCAGTGCGGTCTCGACCGCTATACAATCTTTGTCGTATCCTGCCATATTCGGTGGCCATAAGTCTGAGGCGCTCACTAGCACACTCTACCAGGTACCGCTAGTAACCCAAGGGCTGTATTATACTTTCCCTTAGTTCCTTCTAGTATTCGGCCAGTGTATTGGTTGCTTCCTCGGTGGACTGGCGTGCGATGTCTATGGCCGTAGACCATCCTATATAGTGTAAGGCTCCCTATCACCACCATTCATCACATTTCTCTCAGTTCACTGGGCGTCATGATTCTTGTATTGGGCCTCAATGCCTCTGTTCTAGCAGGAGACTACTTCAGCGGCACACTACCGCGGGGAATCTTTCATCAGGTTATACTGCAGGTGGGGGTGCAGCCATAGCTCAAAGGCCATCGGTGACTTTATGCCGACGGCTTCCCTGCGCACAAAGTTGAGAGAATTTCGGTATGGCATTGGCAATGACGGGGCGCTCGATTGAGGCTTAGTTAGCTCTGTTACTGGCATTCGCAGATTCTCTGGCTGATATTGAGCACCCTACTGGGTATTAGCAGCACCCTGTTGTACCCTATATGCGGCTGCATGCTGATAGAATCCACTCCTGCCATACAGCGACATGTCGACACCGCAAAGTAAGATAGGTACACTAGATCCGTCCTTGAACCAAATGAAAAGGTACATGTGCGCTCAAGGAGTGGCGCAACTGATCGGTGGAAGTCTTGTGGTGGGATTATTAGCGGCCTTCGGAGCGCAGACGAGAGGCCCAGCCGAGTTCGATTCCCAGGCTCTCCTTCTTATATTATTTTGTATACCTATAATAGCCACTGCATTGCTCTTCGTAGCAGCGTTAAAGTGGCTGAATGAGAGCACATTCTATTATGATTATAGGGCTGATCTTAATCTATATATGGGAACACGGACACCCTCAAGGTACTAGTGGGCCGGTCTGTCGGGATACCTCATCGAGACCGCCACGCGTTAGACTGTCCCCTTCGCTGATTAAATCCCACGTAATGACTTGCTGGAAGACCTGTATGGAGTATCCAGAGAGGCTGGCGGGATGTGCAGTGCCTTGGCTGCTGTTTGATGTCACCTTTTACTGTGATGGGGTCCTAGGCCTCATATCGGTGAGTTGATAATACCGTACTTTCCTCAACTCATGGCTCCATAGGTTGGTGATAATGAGAGCATGACAGTTCCAAGTGCACTGGGGAACGACCCACCGGCGATGTTCGAGGATAATCTCCTCAGTTTGATGGTGGTTGGCATATCTCTCGTAGGCTACCTTCTTGGTGTTAAATCTGCTAAAATGGTGCCACCTAAACTGATGCAGTTGATGGGATTTGTGGTACTAAGGCTGGCAGGGCGGCTGTGAAACTTTATTAGTCTCACTCAATCTCGAAATAGTAAGCAAGTGAAGCAGATATTTTCATACCGTAAAAATCCGAACCGAACCAGGCGTAGTCAATATTTTCCGGAACCAATTTATGCCCTGCTCACGTTTGCTCGTTTTTCTGGACACATCACAGATCGACTTCGCCGCCCAACTCTTTTCGGGAGATTTCGCGAGCATATCCCTCTGCTTTCCTAGGTACTGTCTTTTTCATTCTTCGGTTTGGCGCTCTCACTGTGGTCCGTCGACACTCCAGAGAGTGCTGTTACTGATCGTGTTGCTGATTGCCTTCTTTTCAATGCTGTCTTTCGCTTCTTCAATTTCGGGCCTAATATCACCACATATTTGATACCATTAGAATCCTGGCCAACTCCAGCCCGAGGTAAGACGGAGCGGCGGCGGCGGTTATCTGGTCCAGCTAACGCTCAGGTACCATGCACGGCATTGCCGGATCCGCGGCTAAACTGGGCGCCACCATAGGGCTTGGTTTATTCTGGCTCCTAAGGAGTAGGAAACTAATGTGTGTCGCCTGTGCCATATGTGCTGGTTTGGCTACTTTAACCACCATGATGTACACGCCCCATCTAGTGTAAGTTGCTGCTGTACAGCCTTTAGTGGTTCACCATCGATCCTCTTAGACCTGTCTCTGCAGCCCTGCAGCTCATCGATAAAGAGTGGGAAGAAGGGCGAGTGAGCTCCAATGATTAGCATTTTTACAAGCCCTACACGTGTACATTTGTCTCCACTTCTAGTGTCCAGTATTTTTGTGACTGTTTCTCTGCATCATCAACTTGAGTGTTGTAAGTTGCCGGAAGAAGGCGTAGCTTACGGAACTCGTATGCCACGATGAGCACGTATTCGATTAAGAGAAGATATATCGTCGAATAGTTACCTCAACGGTGACGTGACTCGAGAGAAGTCTGTGGGGGACCCTCGAGGGCTAAACTATATCGTCGGCAGCGCGAAGTCATTGGACAATTATTGCCCCTTCAGTAGAAATCACCTCAACACTAGCATTGCCGGGTATCAAGATGTAACAAATGTACATGGAATAACGATGACAGAGTGATCACAATAGTAAACTTATTTATAGTACACATACATGTAATAGTCTCATGCGGATGATCAGTAATAATTACTCAGGAACGGCCAGGACGGTAGAAGTCGCTGCGTAAGGGTGTAACAGGCAATCTGCTGACCCTTTGCACTCCAAGTATGTTTTCCATCTGAAGCTCCCAGTTCACCAAATTGCATTGTTAACCGGTCGTCACCTCGGCCATAATCTTGGCGATTCCCATACTGCTGCCTCGATGCAACTGTCGTGACCTTGAAGACCGTGACTTCTTCTATGTTCATTTTGGCTTCCTACTTACCGATCATTCACGTCTTCATGAGCATCCTTATAGTCCTCTGCATAAGTTCGCCCATCAACGGGGGCATGCTGGCCCAGGCCTCTCCATGTTGACGGGTTTGTTGCTATGCTGCTTGGCCTAGTTCGAGACTGAGAACATTCTCCAACCGAAGTAGTGATGGGACGGCTCACTCGAACACTTGTGTGGGTCCTCGGTGTCGATGAGGATGTTGCACCTGATCAGATTACTTGATTAACACGGAGCATGCGGATCCATTACTCCTGATAGGTGGCAGCTTCAATCTCGGCACATCCTTCGGTTTAATAACAGCAGCTGCCTTTGCTTTCGCTTCGACCTGACACTCCAGACTCGCGAAACTCCCACAGTATGAAACAATGCGATAAGCTATAAGACACGCAAGTTGTTGCTGCACACATTGCATTCATAAGGCAATCTGAGCATACAGTTCCTTGGCCGCATGGGCATCCAAGCTTGATGCCCAGATTAAACCTCCTAGACAGTAAGGCGGAGATTGCCTAGCTTACCGCATAACACAGTCCGTCCAAGAATAGGACATAACAACAATGCCTGAGCGTGCTGACGCGTCGCCCATCGGAATACGGGAGCGATGGGTCCGGATCTCCGAAGCGCTGGTGTCCGAAGCGCAGGTCGGAGCCCTACCTATTGTTGCTACCATGCTCGTAAATCCTCCAGCTCTCGCTCGCCGGCTGCCGTTCCCTTTCTGCAGTGAATTTTCCGGCACAACGGTTGCGGCGGCGTCTCGATGTTCAGAATACTGTTTAACAACAGACGAATGAGGCAGTTGTACGGCTCTTGAAAAGTCGCAACGCACCTTGAAGAATACATTTAGAAAGGGGTGTGTAAGACATCGAGTTTGAGGCAGACACAGACCACCTTCATAGTTCATAGCGCAGCCTACTATAGTCAACCTCTTTGAACTTAAATTATCTTCCCAAGGTGGCGGGGAGTACTTGTTCGAGAAGAGTTTGGTCAGCTCCAACACTGGACCACTGCTGAGCTTGATACTGCTCAATGACCGAGTTAACGCTCACAGGGCCTGAGGGAAGCATGAGCGCAAAGCAACGCGATTTAATCACCTGGAATGAACGATCTCAAAAGCATTCTATCGGACTCAAAAACTCGTTTGAAATCTTCCAGCGTAACAATCTGGTCGGTGTCGATTGCCTCTTCCTCGACATCTGAGAGCGTTCCTGGTGCACACAAACACTCTCACCCGGCTAGGTTTCCTAGTGCCACTTTTTTGCTTCTCATTCAGAGAGGCTTCTAGCCCTTCCCGAGAGCACTGCGCTAATAATAGCTCACCACGCTTCCAAAGCCGCCGTTCATCTTTAGATTCTTGCCTCGCAGTCAGGGCCTTCATAGTCGCTAAATGGAGGATAAAAGGCTCCAGAGGGAACAGTGAGCGCATGCCTACCTCGAAAGAGAAGCTCTGCGTCACGGATAGCAAGCCGGTCGTTAAGAAGGTGATCGGCAAAGGCGTCGATGGGAGCTCGAGTGATGTTATTAACTTTTGCCGAGAGGAATAGACTCTTCATCTCCGCACTGGTCAAACAATTGTCTTCATCCGTATCAAACACCTACACAGGACCGCTGAACACCGAGAACTTGGCAGGTCTCTTGGGAACCAGTGGCCGCGAGCCAACAGTAATGCAGATAAATCCTGCAGACAGCCCCAAACAAGAATCATAATGGTTTCAGATTGTTGAGCGGTTATTGCCTTTTGGATGACAAATCCTCGCTGAGGATGTATTTTCTGTCTTCCATTTCTCGCCAAAGCCACCGTCCTCCTCAGCGATGACTCACTTGGAAAAGTAGCTCGACCTTCTCCAGTCTCGATACCTCAGGACTTGCCAACAGCACCAGTGACGTCGAGAGAGCTTCAATCGATATACTCCCCAGCCCCTTGCGATCAAGTTTCCAAAAAAGTCGCTGAAATGGGGCAGTGTGTTCGACGTTGAATTTCTCGTTACCTCAAGTATGTGGAGCAAGCGCGTTATGTATGCAGTTGTCGTCCGGTAGCGTTCCGTCCTTGATTGAAATTGAGGAGCCTAAAACCCTTAACCTTGCTCCTTCGGCCACTCTGACAGGTCGAGCCCTACTTGGGAGAGCCTAATGACGGTTATCTTTTTAAAAGCGTCGGCATCCACTAAAATCGTTCTATGATCAACTGCTTCCTGCTTAATATCGTTCAGTAATCCTCTTAAGAATCCCTTTGTTAAACTAATAGTATCATCGGCAGGCATTCCGGTACATTCTACCATTCTTGCAGCAATCGACATGCCATTCGATCCTCCAAGTCCACCGGATTCGGTCGGGCAGTGAACGAGCCACGCGGTGGGCCCTCTGCATCTTGCTCTTCCTGGACCTACGGCGAAGCCCTACTAATAAGGAGTGCGTGGTCTTTGTCTGAACACCCCAGAGGTACTTGGCCCAGGTTGGCCCACTTAGATAGAGAAATTTAGCAACTAGCGTTTGAGAAACTCGGCCTGATTATCGATGAGAATGTTCCCGTACATGATTCGCTTTCTCCATTCTGGACGCGGCCAGTAGATTGAAGAACCCATGATCTGGGCGACTGTAGTTGAACCGGGCGGAGCGATGGGTTTGACTCATTCAGCAGTAATCATAACCCACTATTAATTCACACTTAAATAAGAGCCACTCAAACCAATAGACAATGAGGATTCAATATTCATGATCATGAAATAACCTCCGGGGAATCTTCACTCAACCTGCTTGTTCAGGTGGCTGCTCTCCCTGCGGTACCAATTTGAACTCTTGCAGTCGACTAATAAGCGGTTGCTCCATAAAGGGCGCTGCCTCACCATCCCCATCCGTTTGGTCGGACCGTGACCAGCCTGAGATAACCATAGCCGCTCGAACCCTACACAAAAGGCTTTTGTCACCTGCATGCGTGACCTCTATGCGTTGGCTCATCTTGTCAAGAACTTCTTTCAGCATGTCCGCGAATTCGAAGGCCATAGCCTCCATTTTGTGCGTCAACTGTCTGATAGATGCGTCCTGAAATCCGCCCCGTCCATTTAACACACTCCCTCCTTTGTTACTTTCTTTGCTATTTCATCCTCCTTCTCCTTGCGTGTTGCCTCGCGTCTGTTCTCGACCTCAACTAAAGGAGAAGCCCCTCCAGTAAAGCGTCTCCACCTTATCATTACCGATATCCTCCTGCGCCTTTTTAACTTGCTCCTTTAAATCAGCTATGCGCTCATTGAAGCTATTCTGCATCTCATTATACTGCCGAGTCATTTCTGATACCACTTCCCTCCGCCGCTCCAGTTCTCGGTCACTTTGAACCCCCAATTCCGCTGAATTAATCGGAACCATTTCGGCACTTCGGATTCTTAATGAGCTGCCCTTTCCACACTACAGATTTGTGTTTTCAAAATGCGTGATATCGACCAAGTGAGACCTATCTTAGATCACTCAGACTAACCTAGGTTCTAGGAGTCGCCGCTGAAAAAACACGACTCAGATTGCCCGTTTGCTGCACATTAATTCCTTTCAGTTGGTTGCTTTCCAGCCTAGTTCTCCGAAGCTCCCTCTAATCCCCAACGCTCAATGCCCCCACACTGAGCTACCTTTCCGTTTCCTTTGCTCCTCGAGTTTCTCCTTACTTTGGTCCTGAGGGGGCACTATAACCCGAACCAATATGCACAGTAGATGAGAAAGCTTCCCCATTATACGAATTGTTAGTAAATCGCCGCCCCTATTATTACAATAACTTCTTCCTTAAGCTGTATCCGATGCCTAATAACCTCTAGTCGTTTCTGTAGCATATAGTTCTCTAGGTCGTAGTCCTTTTCTTCGGCGCCGCCATCCTTCTTTGCTGGAGCTTTCTTAGGTGGCATTCTTAATAAAGCCTTACAGACCAAACCAAGCATGGCAAGTTCGCAAGAAATATGTTTAGATGTTGGATCGGCTTCCTCAAGCCTTACTGACAGCTTAGCGCAATGAATAGGGATCTCAAGCGACTAAGGGTGGAACTATTAACAACACCTTCCTCGGAAGTGTCCCTCCTCCCCAGGATAGGCTAGGACATGGCAATATTCAACAGGAATGTGCCGTGAATTTACTGCTACTCTCTGTTATACCCACGATACCCGCCAAATGGCCTTATAACACGAGCAACACAACACTCATCTTTCCTTTCTTTCCTCGCGAGGAGCATAGAGTTTATCCTGTCCGAAAGTGCGCTGTTGTCGGCGGTGCAATTAGAGCCGTTATACCGCCCCGACAAGGAACTATTCCGCCTCTCATCTATTATGCGGTGTCCAAATAAACCCGACTGGTGTTTTAACAACGCAATTAGCGTTCGCCTCTTTTTGATGAAACCGCGCACGTCGTCGGCTCCTACGATGGACGATTTAAATTATACCATCAGCTCAGTTAACAAACCTCAACCTGAGCTGAAGCACAGAGAGGGCGATTAGGGACCAGAAAGGAGAGTGGGATTTTCTATTAAGAATTGCAAGGTCTTCAACAACTGGTTAGTTACCACACTTCTACTGCTAAATAACCAAATAGAAAGTCCGAAAAACGCTCAGGGAGGTATAAGATATATGGAAAGCATTTATAAAAACACTCGAGGGATGACGTAAGTGTTATTAAAGCCGCTTAGAGAGTCGATAAGAGTAGCTATTGATTATAGAGTATAGTCCGCCGTACTTAGGCTTATAGATGCGATGATACCGCTCTTGAAATGGATAGGTAACACAATACTACTCACGGCCAACTGGAGTTCAATAGGGGTGGGGTTCGGGGGAATATAGAACTTAATCCTTTGGAAGATGTATGGTATCCTTGTCAACCTAGGATTCCCTATCGGCATCCCAGTCATACATCGAACTTGACCGTTTTTTGTCCATGCAACTAGAGTCGTGTTAATAGTGTAATAACCTGGTTTATATGGTTTGATGGAGCTCAACCCTTTAGCTATATAATTACATTTAGTCCTGAATCTGACTTGATAGAAGCCAGCGAGCATGTGCGTGGCCGGCCAACCACATAAACTGATTCAGGCGATACACCAACGCTTGTTGCCCACTGCGGGCAGGTCGATTCTAGGATCAAGGTGTGTAACGACCATACTGGTCTTATCGAGCTGCACAATCCTTTACGAGTCCATATACGGAATAGGTGTGCATGAAGCGCAGAGGATGGCCGAGAGAACCCGAGTGGTAAGTATCGACTGCAGCCCGCTGGGTGAGTGATTTTCTCGTACATCATTTCATTACATCAAGTTGGTAAATAAGTTCGAATGCAACTTAATTAGGGATTGCATACTATTTTGGCAACAAGTCGAAATTATCACTTTAGCACGGATTGAGGAAAACAACTGATTCCTCCGTAGTGTATTATATATAGGGAAAGGTGGTGATCTTAAAAGTATGGTCGTATTAGATGTTTCCCACCCTCTTCTCAAAGCTTCGGCTCCTATGCACTGGCAGCAGTGCACCAAAGGAGCATCCCACCCCTTTAGGGTATCCACGTTATATGTATCCTAGCATTCCTATCGCTACGGTGGCAACTTCCTGGACTATGTGGGACCAAAGGGATAATCCCAGCAAACCGCAGAATGCAATATATGAAGGTGATCTCCTTCTTAGCATCATCCTCGCTGACGCCAATTCCTGTCCTTTACATTAGGACCACCTCTCTCACGGTATAGATCTTCCCCGAGTCAGTGAACTTCTAATACGAGCCGAGATTCTCACACACGCCTGGATGCGAGGGGAATTAAGGGACCCAAGCACTACCAAGAAAACCGATGATGTGAGATTGCTGCTCACTCACGCTCTTGACAGCGGAGTCGAATCTCAGGACGTCTTCACCAACCGTCTGGTTGAGATATGCGACATCGGGCTCTGCTCTGCCGTCATTGGTATCTTCGTACCAGCGCCACTGTCCACTATGTGTCTGGCTATCTGTTGGTTCACCTATTGGATCCTCAAACGTTGCTGTGGTACCTTCCTCTGCCTCCAGTGGGACCAGCTACTGCTCGAATGCTCCGCCCTTGGATGCGCCCTATCTGTTCCACCACTGCAGCTCGGCGCCGTATGGAGTCTACGTATGCTGCTGTTTAAGCTCATCCTTTCATCTGGCATTTGCAAGATAGTCTCAGGCTGCCCGAAGTGGGCGTCCCTCACCGCTATGGACTATCACTTCTGGACCCAACCGTTACCCACAATTATCGGTTACCATCTCAATCGTAAACTGACCCCAGGGCTGAGCCGCCTCATGGTATGTTTCACGTTCTTCGTTCAGCTACTCCCGGTACCATGGTTGCTCCTTCTCCCGTATCCGTTCGGGGCCATGGGCGCTTCGCTGATAGGGCTCATGATGGTCCTCATTGCATTCACTGGCAACTACGGCTTCTTCAACTACCTTACGTGCGCACTGGCCCTCTCAGTACCGTTCACATCGAGCAGTGAACGAGTCGAGCCGTATACTATCTTCGACGCTGTTGCTCTTTGCTATGGTTTGATCACCAGCCTCGGTGTCATCCAACCTTTGCTGTGCACATTGGACCTTCGTCATCCGGCTTGCGCTTGGGCGTCATCAATAAGTCAATTCCTCAGGCCAATGGCAATCAGCAGCGGATATGGTTTGTTTGCCAGGATGACCACCTTCCGAATGGAGCTCAACTTCGAGGTGGAGGTCTCGCCAAGTGGCGGCCCATGGCACGAGGTCATCTTCAAGCACAAACCAGTGGATCCGAATAACCCGCCATATTTTCTCCCTATCGGACACATGCCTAGACTGGACTGGCGCCTGTGGTTCGTACCGTTAGGGTTGGTGCGAGGTGCCCCGATGCCTTCGTGGGTTGATACGTTCATCGAGAAGTTGTTAAAGCGAGAGCCCTGCGTTGTGAACGGAATTCTTCCCAAGCAATCTTTTGCTTGGGATGATGTAACCAGAGTTCGTGTCGTCCTTTGGAACTACAGCTTTGGAGACCGTGGCTGGGTTCGCGAAAGGCTTGATGTAAGTCCCGCTCACTTGGTCGTTAATGATTTGTCACTAGCGATCTGGGCTTCGGTATCACCGTTGACCTTGTGTTTTGCCTGATCATCGCTGGTATGCTGTTGTTCATTGTCAGACACTGTACGTCGCATCCCTCGATTCGCGAGGGGAGCTGATATGCAGAAGTCCGGAAAGCCTGTCCGAATCTTCCTCCTCCTGCCCTTCAGAGAGCAGCATGAGCTCCTCCGAGGAGCCTATTATCGTTCCCCTTCATGAATCATGACTATTATAACATACCATAAATGCGCCTATGCTAATCTTGTGATTTTAACAGGCTGATTAACACTTGTGTCGTATAGGCCGTCACATTCATTATCTAACGTTATCGTACAGTGTTGGGTGATAACTAGTAACTCAACCGATCATCGAATGACAACAACCGGATCATCATGTGAACAAACCAACTATGTGCTTCAAAGACCTATAATGTACAAACGCCCCGCCAGCGTTCTTCGGAGGCAGCGGAAGGACGCCGTTACGGAACGGTGCTGCTAAGGCGTGGACAGCCTCATGTGACATGCCCCATGGTGGAGAGTAGCAGCTGCAAAGAACTCCCTCTATAATGACATGGCCGCTAGGCAGAAGGGGGCAGGCTAAACCAGAGTCACTGAGCTCAATGGCTTGAACGGACTGGACCTTGTAGTTGAGGAGTTGGTGGTCTAAAGCGGAGAGCCTAACAAAAGTCACCGACAATTTAAAAACTCGGTTTGGCATGGCTCACTTAAATACGGTCGTAGCGGTGCAGGACACTTGCTTGGCTGGAAGATATCCAAGATTGGTGGGTACAAGATGCTCAGGGGAGAGATAAAGATCACCGGATGACGCTGTTGTAAGCCGGAGGAATCGATGACGTCTCTGAGGACCACTTAGCCCAGGGGCTGCCCGCCGTCCACGTACTTTTGGAGATGGAGGCTCATAATGCAGCCACCCGACAATAGGCTCGAAGTGGGGTTCCTGCGAAGCTGAGGAGCTGGTCAACACACAATCTCCAACGTCGATATCTGAGGTCATCATGAATCGGAACAGCTCTCATCTTGCCTACCGCAGAGGGGCGTCCACCCTCTTCCTTGGACGAACGCTCGACTCGTAACAGGGAAGCACGTTGGCATCCTTCCACCACCTCCAGGCATCCTGACAACTGGATCGAGCAGTAGCGACTGCAAGCTTACATAGAATAGGCCCTTTGGACGGACGCCACACACTCGTGCGTGGCTAAGGCATCTCCCTGATAGGCAGCAGCAGCTCGTCACGGAGAAGGGTGACAATAAGCGGACCTTGAACTCTCTTTGACACTCGCTGATGCAATCCTGCTCATCCCCACTGTTGCAGTCTAGCTTCCAGTCCTTGTTGTTCGCGGCAAAATAGATACGCTTGATCCTATCATCATGTCCAAGATAACCGTACTGGAAATATCCAGTAGACTCACCCGAAAGCCGTGGATAAAGGATCGTTATGATGGCACATGGTACTTGATGCGAATGTACTTGCAATGCTATGATGAGGCTGATGACCGATATGGTGGGCATCGAGAGCCATTATGGCAGGCAAATACTTCCGGACATTCTGGCCATTAAAAAACACAAGGGACAGAGGTGTCGAGAGAATGTGACATGACAGTCCTTAACAAAGTGAATCATATGCGAAATCTCGGAGGCAATCTACTTTCAGTGAATTCAGCATCCTGTCTCGGCACACCCGCGGGATGCCTGACGGACGGTTCTTAGGCGACCACTGGAGCTTCTCACCGTGCTCTATGTTTTTTGACTCTCTTTTCCTCCTTAGCAATCCTCCTCCTTCTATGTCCGGGCCTCACACGCTCCTCTGCCTCTTGTCCGCTGCTCTCCCCATCCGACTCCACAACTTCATCGTTCGAGCATCGCGCTCTACCAGAGCTACCATTCGACTTTCTCCGATCGCGCTGGACTACCACGGCTGTTGGAACTGACCATGGCCACATCGCTCAAAGAACCCTCTGGCCACTCTCACGGGCCGTTGTGTATCCGAAGCTGGTCCGCCTGATCGACATGGAATCCTTGCTGGCGAGATCCTCCATTCGCCGATCGAGCTGAAGGAAGGATGAGGGGATGCTACTGAGCACGACGCCTCGAACCTCGCGGTTGAGTTCTTCAGCATTAGCAATCCAACGGGATCGGCTTCCTGAGGTGCTGTTGCCGTCATCGTTATCTGATCATGAAACTGTGTCGCAACCGGTATGTAAATTTCAGTGGCAAGAGCGCCTTTTCCAACACATTCAACGTTGGCACAGTGCTCAAACAATGTGATGGTGGCTGGAAGCAGCATCAGCAGCAGCATTGAGAGCAACTATAACACACAGCTCGTGTTCGATTCGCAGATATACGAGAAAACCTTCAATGCCTCTGACGATAGAAACAGTAGAGTTCGCTGTAGTAAGGTTGACAAAACGCCCATCACATTATACAGAATCACGTACTGAACAAACTGCCAATTTATCAACTCACCAACCGATAATCTTAATCAATAAAGCGCCTACCTTCATCACTATCATCATCAGGTCCACCTAGGCCTCCTGTTCCAGCCGACAACAGGCTCCTTAGGCTCCTAGACACGCTCAGCGTACTAGGTGCCGGTATGAATCTGCCGCGAAGTAGCGACCACTGGTGCCGACGAAAACTAAGTCTCCTACTTCACAATTTCGCCACGAAAGGGAGGCATTCCATTGCTAGATCCTCCGGGCGCAGCCCACAGGCTTTGGTAGAGAGCGACAACATTCAATGGCCCGTCTTGGGCCAAGGCACCGAACACGCGCTAGCAAAGAAGGTGGAAAGCGTGGTAAGAGAAGAGTGTGACTCACCCTAGATACCCTGATGATCATAAGTGACGGACGGCTGAGTAGTGAGCTCTCACGAAGACCGCCGAGCAGAGTGTCATGGAGGACTTGAGGGGATAATCTGACAAGACACACACAGTTATGCTATATTAGGTATACAGCGAGTTATGCGAAAATGTGGTAGAGATTCCCCCGATGAACATAGGTTGAGCAGCTTCTAGTCATCTAGTCAACTTAAAAGGCTGCTCCGAGCCAGCTTATAAAATGGCACTGGCGAGACACTCCATCATTGATGACCTGTTATGCACGATCCTTGCTGGCGCTGTTGCAGAGGTCCACGCCTTCTGGGCGGCCTATCAGGCAACAACTGTGCTTACAACTGGCTGAGTGATGTCATTGGTCTACCGTAGCGATCGAGTCCCCAGCTGATGATAAGCGGCAGGCTAATCTAGCTCTTATTCCCGCCTTCCCTTTTGTTCTCTCTTTCCTCCTGCTATTACTGAGTATACAGAACAATGACTGGAGAAGGAGTAGCACGTACCTCGAATAACTGCAACTGGACGGAGCACCAGTACGTCGACCTTCTCGACTTGAAGCAGTTCGCCGACTGCTCCGCTCGATCTCTAGGGACGAGCTGCGGCCTTGCAACTATCCAAATACATCAACCTCGACACTCCACGGCCCTACTGCTCTGCCTTGAACTTCCCTCTCGTTGCTTGGTCTCCTAAAATTCACCCACTTTGCCCATCCAACTCCTGTGTGCCCTCTACCAGCGTTCCACAACGGCGTCGTTACCCTCTATAGCCGCCGCTAACCTGGCCGCTTCATGGTACTTGAAGTTAGGGTCCAGTTTCCCCTCCACAACTCCGAGATACCTTCAGCAGTGCAATCAGGAACTCCGTGAACCCGGTGTCGCTCACCCGTCAATGCGAGCAGCCACACCGGCCAGGTCACCATTAACCCGGTTGAATCCGCCATCGAGACGGTCAGCGACCGGCATTAAGAGGCCCACAAATATCGACTGGGCCACACGACCGCAAGGGCCTCTGCACTCCGGCAACTGCGGCGGCATCTGCCACGTCATTAGCCGGGACACCTTATCAGCAGCAGAACCTTCCCCTCTTCTAGTTAGACTCACACAAGCGATTAATGACACAATCAAAGTTAACATCAACGTGCTCATCTACAGTATATCATCTGCCAACTTGAATGCCGTTCCCCAGCGCTGTATTCCGCCCTCGCCTCGAGCGTGGGTCTCAATGATGTGCTGAGTTGCCAGCGACTTCAGACGCTCTCGCCGCTCTATCCTAGACTTTCTTGCCGCCTCTGGACACTCTTCAAGGAGAATGCTTGCCGGCCTCCAGTCCCTGTCATAGTCGGAAGAGTATCCAACGAGTATCAACAATGCTGCAAGACCTACGATTTCCGAGGTTTCTCCTCCAAAGCTTGCAGAAGTGTATTAAGTTTCCTCTGTAGACTTTTCCTGGTATTGCAGTAGCCCACCCCTCCCTAACAGTTAGCCCATCACATTGAAGCAGCCCCGGCCTATCTCACCGTTATGTGGGTATCTATGATGGTGGCTGAGGGGTGCGGAGGCGATCCCCCTTGCTTGGCTGACGAGTGGTCGACTTGCTGAGTTCCCCGCTGCCTCCTTTCGGCCTGAAACTCCCTCCATTGCAGTCACCTTTACTACTGCCGCTACCTCCCCTCCAAAGGCACTGTACCGCATTCTCTCATTAATGCGAGGACCTCGTAAAGTCTCGTATGTTCTGTGACGGAACATGAGCCCCGAAATGGCCATCTTCCCCGTGCGATGGTGAAGATATTTACGCTGCAGCTCCAGCCGAGTGATAGCTGGTCGCTGCTGTCTTAATAGATTTGTATTATTCATTTACACATAGTAGTACATAGCCTCCTAACCATCCGATTCCCTTGACCATTGACAAACTCATCAAGTGACGCCGGAAACCACCATTGAATAGCATTGACGCCTAATGTCCATCCTCCCCCTCGGGGGCAGCGGCAGCCTCTTCTCCCTCCTCTTTACGTTCAAGCATGCTTATATACAGGACTGACAGGGAAGTGTCCTGGTAATACAGCCATCAGTTCAGCCTACCATTATTGCCTCTAATGACAGCCTGACCATACCGACGACCCTCAGATCCGCTGTTCACACCTAAAATGGCGAAGCCACTTAGCTACGGAGGCAGGGGAGGTACAGACCATATGGGAACTCAACCGCCTCATCCATGGCCAAGTTCATGAATCCATCCAAGGCGAGCAATCGGCCAGTGTAGTCAGTACCGTTATTAAGACGAACTCTTACACCACAGCCTCGCACCTGACAGCTAACATATTCCCTATGGAAGAATTTCGAAGTAACTAGAAGTCCGAACAAGATCGTGCATTTTCTGATTCCCATTTCTAGCGCCCAGGAGCTAGACTGGTCCCATGTTACACCCTCCCCTCCCATGCCTAGTAATACTACCTCTCTCAAGAAGTCTCCTGGAGTTCGCCGATTGGCCGCAGCAGCTGTGGCTGACATGCTTATTAGGACCAAACTATCACCACATTTCTATTAATATGCGCCAGCACAACACCGACACTCAGAGACATATATGTGATGATGAGACTGATAATGATGATGATGAATTAACAAACAATAAACAACAACCATACGCAATCCTAAATGCCCAACAACCGTGAGCGAATCATCGAGGGACTTTAGAACACGAAAACCACCTCCAAAGTCTCCCAGGCAAACCGCCTTCCCCCTCCTCCCGGCCCGCTGACAGGTCCTCGGTTTGCACCATATTGTATCCAGCCGCATGAATCTTGTTAATGACGTCATAGACATCCTCCTCCCAAAACCCATCGCTGTGTTCGGCCAAGATACGGCAACGCCTCTCACTCTCATCAAGCAGATCCTGCAGACGAGCAACTTCCAAACGGAGACGGGTGATTTCGAGCTCGGGAGATTCCACGGATTCTTCGCGGTGCGCAAAGATGCCCTGGGCTGCACGCCAACAACGAGGGGTATGCAAACTGACGGCAATGGCCGCTCGCTCTTCGGGCACTTCTGGCGCTAAGGAGCCCTCAGCGGACACACTAAAGGTATCCTCAAATACCAGCAGACGTGGTGAAACTGAACACACTCTCTGACCGTGTAGGAGGCCTGTTACGACGCACCACGCTCCTTCTCTCTGTGCTCCTCTGGAACCTCTGCGTCCACGTATGGCGTGCCCACAGGATCCTCCCCGCACCGTTTGTCCAGGCAGGGTGTCCTCTCTGGCTCCTGGTCAACCTTAAGGCTGTCATCCTCCACAGGCGGGCTCAACACGGCAGTCGACGGTGTCAACACTATGCTCTCTACACTTGCAATTCTAACTTCACGCGCAACGAAATTTCCTCACTTTTCTTAAGAGGTGATGGAGTTCTAGCTGCCACCGCTTCTGCTGCCTCCTCTGTGGCCCGGGCTCCATCACCAGCTACGCTGGCTGGTGCCGTCACCGACCACCTCAAAGGCTGCACGGCTCTCGATGCGGTAGCCTCCTTTGAACCGATACGTTCCCATGCCCTGGTGAAATGCAACGTAACTTCGATATCCTTATTGAGTTGAAAGCGAGTAAGCAAGCCATCGTGGGCCATGATGGGAACCATTAGCCGGCTTACGCGAATGAGATGGAAGTTCTGGATAACAGCATGTGATACGTCTACGCTTTTTAGAGTCAAGCGAGGCCACAGAAAAAACGGGCACTGGCGAGTTATCGATATGTCCAGTAGGGCTGCTAAACCAGCATTGAGAAGGATAGAGTAGCTTTCCCGCCTTTAGTACCTTTGACCAGCATCAGCCTTCGAGAGGGATGCCACAGTCTCCCATACTTCACCATTGCTTTCAACAACCCGTCGCCTAAGCTCCAACTTCCTATTGAACTCGGCAAGACCATCACTACTGGGGCAGACAGGTGATGGACTCCAGCCAGAAGAGGAGGTGCTACTCAGTTGACGAGTATCCATTGAAGGAAGAGCAAGGCTGATGAGGGGAAAGATACCAAGGGGTTGAAGAAAGATACCTTGCAGATGAAAGATACTAAGAGGTTGAAGAAAGATACCTTGCAGATGAAAGATACCAAGAGGTTGAAGAAAGATACCTTGCAGATGAAAGATACCAAGAGGTTGAAGAAAGATACCTTGCAGATGAAAGATACTAAGAGGTTGAAGAAAGATTATCACTTTACGCTTTTCTCATCCTCCGAGATTTCAGTACTCTGGCAACGATTCCAGCGTTGAGGAAGTGCAAGAATTGGCTAGACAGCAAGATTACATCGGTTTTCTGTAAGGGTGAATAGAATTGTTTCTTGTGAGGTTAATGTTTTATGACTCTTCGGATCCTTTGTATGAGGACGGTAGAAGAATGGGACTAGTAAATACCTTTAGTGAGTGGATGGGTAGTGCTAGTGCCCAAGCACAAAAGATATCACATCAAGTCACGTCAATTAGAGATCCACATAGATGGGAGGCATGGAACTTTACTGCTAAGACATTCGTCCCTGGTGTAGCAGATGTCATGGGTACTAATGGCGGAGAGACAGGAGGCATACCGTACTTCTCTCGATGACCGTAAAAATTACTATAGTGACCTTGGGGCTTTAATGAGGTTAATGACGCGAACTTCCTATTATATTGTTATCTACACTTCCGCCGTCTGGACTTTTTCAAGCCAAACTTCGTATTCAGTGGAGGCAATTTATAAAAATGCTCGAGGAAGGATGTAAAAGACGCTCCTACATAAAAACAGTTCCGTAGGAAAGTGTATTAGAAGTTCTCTTTTGTAAGCAGTCATCCGATGAAACCCACCATTTCCGAACCCCGGCTGGAGAACGCATAACGATCGTGGGGCTGTGTCTAACCTATCAACCATGCGAAACTGAATGCCTGTACTTGGTGCGTTAGGGTTTTCTTCCGAGCTCTTCTCCCATATACTTTGCTTTCTCCTGGGTCACAATCATTGCCATATAAAGGGTTATGTGTCACACTGGTCTCACCGGAGTTGTATTCTCTGGGCAATCGCCATGAGCTCTCCTGTGCATCCCCCTTATTTAGCGTTTCCCTTTTAACATATCCCGGAATCGCTTTTACTATGTGCGTAGTACTAAAATGTGTCGAATGCTTAAATCAAGTTCTACTTCATACTTGCCAATTTCAGGTCGGCCTAATCTCCGACCATACCTTTCATCGTCATTCTTGGCCAGCCAAGATCCAGACGACCTTCAAGCATTCTATCGATCACTGCCCTTCGCATCCCGTTTCGACGGCTTAGCCTTTGCTACCTGTGCTGTAATGTTTATCATACACCCTCCACCGCAGGCCGCCGCCGTTTAGGTGCTGCCTTTTCTGGAGGCTGTAAAATACGACTTCCCCGCTATTCGGCGCTGGAAGGTCCTCCCGATCACACGGTAGGATACTGGGCACTATGAGATAGAGTCTTGATTCCTTGTAGGACCTTCGTCGGCATTTACGGTCTCCAGTGTGTGTTCCCCCATGAGTTCTATTACTGCTTGCATCGTATAGTTCAATCGACTTCCTATTATTGCTACAAGATCGGCCCCATGAAGGTCGGTGCAGCTGTAATGGTCCTAGTAGGCGCTGCAGCGTATGCATTGGGCAGAGGGCGGCGGAGACGAGGAAGCCGTCAAGATGATGACGACGACAATAGCGACTGGTGAATTTGATCATTTATAAATACCCGTGTGTTTCGATAACTGTTTCTAATACCCTCTGGTCTTGTGCTTAAAGTTTCCACAACCTCACTCGAACTTTCTCTACAGATGCTTGCATCGTCATCACGCCTTCGACCGTTAGCATGTCGTCGGGCCTTCGTAGTGGGTATCTCACCGAGCCGGGGATTCACATCGTCGCTCACTTCCGAGGAGGCTGCTGCCAGTGGCCCTCTGAGCTCACAGGACCCGTTGGCGATACTTTCTGGTGGAGGTGACTTTATAGAGGCCACTAGGAAGGCTGTTACTATGTATGGAGTGTTTGGATGCGGCAATGAGGAGAAAGGTACTACTACGGGGATGGGCAACCGTATGCTGTCCACCGGAGGTTGGTTTCAGACGAGAAGTGGCGCGAGTTTTGTGGGCTACTGTGCGCTAGATGGACCTGGCTTAATGAACACGAGCATTTCTTGCCTTCTGAAGTTACTACTGAGCTCATAAAGGCACTTTGCCGCGAGGGGGAGGTCACTTTGGTAAGTAAAGGAAAACCAGTCTAGGATGACGTTCTCCCCCCAAGCTTCTATTGCAAAGGTTTCCTTTCAGAACTCCTTTTGGAATAAGATTCTTGCCTTGCCGGACTGCACGGCTCGTCACCGGTTTACCTCGTTTGGATCGATGGATGTGAAGCAAGCGTCTGAGATCGGGAGAGCCCTGGGTTACATTGGCAGAGTGTAGCCAGCTGCTGCTGCTAGGTCGCTAGCCTGTACCGTGTCATCTACTGCTAGGCATGTCCCTCTGGCACGGAGATTGGAGGCCTGCGCATCTACACAGGACACTATGTGGACAATGGACTTGCCTGAGGTTGCCCCTCTTATCAGCGCTCTTGGACTGCAACAAGTGAGATCTGAGGAATGCCGACTCCTATCATAGAACTTATGCCGACGATATTATTTGCACCCTAGTTGTATAAACACGTAACCGAGGGTTACGGACTAACCTGCATGCGGCCTTGCCCTTGTATAGTCTATCGGCCAACCGCTACTGCTAATCCTCTGTTATATACCTCAAGCCTCACCCATGGTACCACTGATACGTATAGTACCTCCGTGAAAGATTCCCCTCCGAAGTCTTCCCTTCAGTATGCTGGGCAAGATCTATATGAAGAGCTAGCCCAACGTGTGTGCGAAGAGATGAACGATCTCAGCCGAGATGAGCTTCTTGAAGTGCTAGAAGCCTTTGTAGAGGTGGGCCGCCCTGCAGCCATCGGCCTGCCTGCTTCAACTTTCTCCCTCCGTCCACCAAAAGCTATCCTCGTTAGGGCAACATGCTTCCTCGAGAAGTCATCAAACATGCTGGTCGAGTAGTTCATGAAGGCATGTCGGACTTTACCCCATCGGACTTCATGCGATTGGCCCGAATGTGAGCATCCGATTGTACAAAGCAAAGGCTCCTCTGTCGGAGTGTCGGAGTCGGAAAGACTGCTCGTTCAGTTACCAAAGGATGGACAAACGGCATGATACCTTCTGTCGGTTCTGGATTCAGGACATGCTACATCATAGAGGAATTGACGTAGAACCCGAAGCTTGCGTTCGTCCATCGGAAGACGCTGATCGCAAGTAAGACGTTCATTTGCCTTTGTTGTGTATTTTATGTGGTCTCGTGGCCTAATGGATAAGGCGTTGGTCTTCGGAACCAAAGATTGTGGGTTCGAGTCCCACCGAGATCGTTTTGCACTCCCAGGCAGATACACTTTGGTAGAGGCATCGTTTGCCCTAAACTTTATGAAACAGCTTAAGCTGAATGTAGGCACCACAGAGTGGTGGGACAAGGAAGCAGACTACAGAAGGCTAAATGGCATAGTAGACCGTCAGCGGGTTGCAGCTTTCACTGCATTTCACCATCAGGTGATTAACGGCTTCTGTAAAGCAGATGAACGAGGTGCTCGAGAGATGATTTCTGTAATGTCACCTCGAGACATCTCTCTCCTCGCATACTCCATATCACGAGCAACCTATCTCAAGAACTCCGACATTGAAGTGGTTGTACCAGCCATTGTAGACTTGTATGTGGTCAATGCCTGATCGATGAATCGTCACTTCAGATGGATCGCTTCCGGTACCTGTTAACCCCTGGGAATGAGATTGGGGTGCCGATGAGAGAGAGGGCTGCAGAATACATAGCACCAACGATGGAGCACCTAGTCCGTTGTGGCAGAAATCGACGGAAGGATAAGTGAGACATCCGTCATAATGGCGTACCACTCCAAAGCACTGCAGGTATCTTGATTGTTCTTGGGTTGCCATCTGGTTGTGTAAAACTGTCTATTCTCGAAGCGTGCAGCAAATAGTGAGCATCAATAGGTAGAGGATCGGTGGTGACTTGCTGGAACTGCCCACCAGATCCCTCGGTCATCTCGGATACTCTGATCCGAACTACCACAAGATCTGGGTCAACTTCTACCTCGATCGCATCGACTCCCTTAATAAACCAGACATAACCATGATCAAGGACACGTATGCCTTCACATCCCTCCATGGTTAGGGGGCCGCCTCAGGTTTAATAAGTTGAAGCTGCACGACGAGGACATCGGACGAGATCTCTTCTGGAGGTTAGGTCTGCGTTTTCAGCAGTGTGTTGTCAACACCAGTGCTGCACGGTAGCCTACTTCACTCCCATCAATGGTTACATGTCTTTTCAGGTTCTATGGAAACCGGGTGAGCCGCAGGATTCGACGAATTGGATGAATTTGGCAGCACGATAAACATGTGACGTTTCTGTTAGACATCTCCTTTTTTTCGTTTCTTGAGTGTAACGCAATGGGAAGTCCGCGAAACTACACATCATCGGATACATGTCTACGATAGAGCGCATCAAGCACTGCAACAGTCGTTGGAGTGGTCGGGGCTCGATCGAGAGGCGCTGGCAGGCCCCATCGGAATATCTCGACTCTGACAGAGCGAATGTGAATTGTTAATGGAAGGTGGCTCACACTCCCCTGAATTCCCCGTCCAATGCTGGAACTTTGCCACATGGGTTGTCGATGCTGGGGCCACTGTAACGGCCGAAGCGATACCGCTATACTTGCCTCGATAGCTCCTCACCTTCCTTTGGATGCCACACGGCAGCGTGGAGCTCCCCTCGGCTCATTGTTCTCCTTTCCCTCCCCTCTCACTGCCTGGACTAGGCGACCTCGTCTCACGCTGTCATCTGGAGAAGAATACCAAATCAGCAGCGTGTCTTCAGTTACCCTTGGAAAGGACCGCGAATGGCGTTCTCTTCTCGACAGGGTACCGCGCAGTCTTCTCCTTTGAGATATCATGCGCCACCTTTTCGTTCCTCCCGTCATCAGTTGGGCGCTCTATCATTTGTAAGACGTTCATCGGCGACATTGGACACAGCCGGAAATGACTAGCACAGTCTCCTTCCCTTGTGATAAACGCGACAGCTTCGCTTCTATGGACATCCTTATATACGCATCATTGGTCATGACAGTCAAACAGAAGTAACAACTTTTCAGGCGTACGCGTACGTATCCTAGCCATGCTCGCCGGCCTTGAGGTGCTCGAGGAGCGGTCTACTGACGGAGTCAGATGATATTGCTGATGTCCTACGCGAGACAGATAACGATGGGATAACTCCCATAAAAGGACCAAGAAGGCCGCTGCTGTGCGCAGGTGTGGAGTGTGATTCATGGCTTTCGTGTGCCTGGCGTACGATGTCACCAGTAACAAAGGGCGGAGTCGAACCCGATGGCTGGGATGGTGGTGGTGCAGTAAAATCAACTTCATCGAGGCAATTAACATCCACGTCATAGCATCCACTGTCCCCTTGTCTGTGCACTATGTTACGCCACTGTATGTTTTCTGTGTCCTCTGGCATCCATACAACTTTGCGGAGGTTCCAGCTCTTTCGGACACCGATCACTCGCCCAGTTGTAGCGTCCGTAAATTCAATGGTACAAACGAGTTCGAACTCTGTGGTGGCGTGAGGGTCGCTGGGATCCACTTCCGTGACGAGATCAGACTCCCGCAGGTCAAAATGCTCCTTCACAGCTTGGTGAGGCGCCGAGCGATCCGTTCTCTTCGTTAGCCTTCCCGGCTTAACTTTTTGCCGCTGCTGATGCGAGGCTCCCATTCTTTTGTCTACTCTCTTGTACGGGACAGTGACTGTCACTTCAACAGGGAGGCTCATAAACTCCAGTGGGATGGAGGTAGCTATATCACTTATTTCCTCAACACTGGGACACACCCAGCCGTCTGTTTTACATGGATGATGCTCGACCAAAAAGCAGCGAATGTTAACCCCGAAGAAGTGACGGTGGAAAACATTGACCAGCCGGAAGCACAAGCGGACTGTGCTCTCTTCGTCTGGTAATGACACAGACGTGCTCGAGCCACTGCAAGAACAATCACTTCTGCACCCCTCCTCCTGGGAGTCCTTCGACTCATCGCTGAGGAATGGATCACGCGTGGCTAGATGGTGATGACGATGATAATGATGACGATGATACTCGACGCAGGGTATAGCATACAGTACCGTTGAAAATGCACAGGAAAGCTCATGGCGGTTGCCCAGAGTGAACTTGGAGAATACCACTCCGGTGAGACCAGTGTGACACATAACCCCAGATATGGCAATGATTGTTACCCAGGAATGAGTGCTGAAGCATATAGGGTGCATCACGCCATAACCGATGGTGAACATAGTCTGAACGATGATGACGGTAACTACTAATAGTAGAGGAGGACGGGAATCGGTTACCTCCACTGTGAAAAAGAAAGTGTCAAACCATCCATGGGCTTCCTCCACGCAAACCATGCCTGGGTCCATCATCGACAAAAACGTGGCGAAAATACCGATGAGTATCATGTAGCAGCAGAAGCAATCTGAAAAGAGCAGATGAGTTAGGTAACCCACAGAGAGGGTTTCATACAGAACCAGAGCTTGGCCCAGGTCATTCGAATGAGAGCAGGAAAGAGATCGAACTTCCATGTAAGCCAAAATCTAGCAGCCGCCGATAGCCTCAAGTCGACATTGTAAATTCCTCTCTTCGACACAATGGACTTCCCCGTTCCCGAGGCGAATAGTCTGAATGGGTATATTGCACATTGATCCAGCGGTAGGATCGCTCACTCATTGTATGTCTTGCGCGCGTTAGTGTTTTTCCGGCCTGAAAACACCCTGTATGTAGTTCGAGCAGCGTCACAGAGACGTACGAGCCTCGTTAACAGCGTTGACGAAGCCTCCGAGATCAGCCGGACTCAGAACCATCGAAAGCCTGTGTGCCGCCGAACCGGCCGCGGCCGAGCTACGGGAGAAAGAGTATGGTCTGACAGAGAGTTTGAAAAAGAGAGATTCTTCCCTCTATTGCTTCTTACGTGTAGTGTTCCCTTCTAGGATCGGAACTTGTCTGTTGTGAAAGTTTATCACCCATGAGGGACTCTCGCAACTTGTTGCGCTCCGTATCGTCCAAGGGTATTGATGGGAGAGTGAAGTCGAAGTGGACTTGTTGTGCTGAGGACTCTGGCGTGGTTAGTTTCAGTCTTGGCACTTCCGGGCGAATGCTCATTAACTTTGATTCCAACTCTGAGTCGAAGCGCTTTCTTTGGAGTTCCTCTGAAGATAGCCGTTGAATTCTTGACACAGTAAAGAGTACAGACAATTAACCAACGCAGCAGGAACAATGGAATGAAACGAATTCCGAGCGAAAACGCCCCTCGAATGGGTCGAAGGATGTGATGGTATAATAAGATATACGTTAGAACAGTAGACACACCACGACCGGGCATTCCGATCGAGTTATCGTTAATATAAGGAACAGTAATTGGCAAGAAAAACAAACAGAGGGAAAACACAATCATCAAACAGAAAACGGTCATCGCCCTATTGGGAGGCCTCATTGGGGTATGCTCCCAGCGGCGAGGTACATGCAAACTACGCCAGGCTGTCGACCAGCCTAGACCGAAGCTTCCGCCACCGCGCTCGCCATCGCGGTGGTGTTTTTCCTTTCTTCTTCGATGGACTCGACGGAGATATCTCGTGGCTACCCCGTCGTTCGGGAGGATTCTCGATATCATTATACGGCGAAGACCTGCACGACAACCAAGCAAAACTAAACACCAACTAATGCCAATTCACCTTCCCTTTCCAGATGCCACTTCAGTGCTGCCGGAAATCTCGCTGCTGCCGCGGAACTTGATGCCCCAATCCGATAGAGTGCGGCTCCTATGAGGCCTGTCAACAGCAAAGAGATCACGGCGATGTTGACCAGCTCCGCACTTACATCTGTTGGGACGCCCCTTTGTTGCTCTGTGTCTCAGAAGGGCGCCTGTTGTCTTCCGTATCGCCCTCGGCTTCCGAAGGTGTCCAGCGAACCTTCATATCGTTCATAGATTCCATACCGTTCATCTCAATGAGATCATAGGCGTCATCTGTTAAAGCATCAAGGTTGCTGACCTGAGCAGCGAGGTGTGATTGGTAAGGTGCGAAGCGGAACTGAAGCTCCTACATCAACATCATACGAACCATTGTCGCCCATTCTCTTCACGATCTGCGCCCAGCAAAGAGAGCTCTCCGTACCAGCTGGCAACCACGTTACATCAGATAAAGGCCATGACTTCCTTGCATTAATTTCATTCCCTAAAGCGGCCTTCCCAGCCTATGGAGGTTGGCAGCCTACCTGTAGTGGCATCCGTAAACTCGATGGTGCAAACCAACTCAAAGCTGCTTTTCGAATCACTGTCGGTTATCGATCGCATTTGGCGCAGTCGTCTACGCCCACCCATAACACGTACAACCTGGTGTTAGAGCTTACCTCTGAGAATCGCCGGCCTTAGTCTTCTTCTCCACCGGCTGAGTTGGCCATCGAACAGACTTGGGTATCGGTGGCAGCGTCCTTTCATTCAACACTTCAGGATGGCGGTCATACCTAAAGCAGCAGCAGTAGCAGCAATGCTAGTGGAGCCTCCACCTCCTCGACAGCCTACCCTGGACTAAAATGTCTAATCCAGTTCTGCTCCCCCAAAGTGAAGGTGTTAGTGTTGTCGTATTTGGTCTTGGCCGGGGGCGGTTTGCCGGCGACTGTCTGCCCTTCAGCTGGACAGGATTTGCTCGAACGATTCGACACTTCCCCTGACAAAGCCAATAAAGCCCATACCGCCAGCTCCCCTTACCCTCTTGACCAGAAGCGTCCACAGCGTCGTCAGCACTGCCATCACTGCCACTGCTGCTGCTAGCGTCACTGTCATCCTCCATCTCAGCCACGGCTGCTAGCCTATCCAGGGGGATGTAGGCACAGACTTCCACTGGCAAACTCATGAACTCCAGTGGCATGGATGTATCGAAGAAGTGAAGTTCCTGATATGCTTCCTTTATTATGTGCTGTGTAGAGCATTGGTCTACCTGTACAGTAGGACAGCTCCAACCATCTGGAGTGGTATCGTGCTCAACGAGAAACAACCTCATATTAACATGGAAGAAGTTCCTATGGAAGACCTAGAGGCATCACAGTCGATTCCGGCCAACCCTGCCAGCTATGTTACATCAACAAATCTAAAGCAGAGCCGTAGATGATTGTCCGGCTCCTGGTCTTGCTCGACCTCTTCAGCTCCTTCCTCAGATGGTAGCGGTGGTGGAGGGGGCGGCACCTCAAGTTTCCTGGACAAATGGACGTAACGGCCGCCTTTAGGAGATAATAGTACTCAGAGATCGACGAGGCGGCGTCGCTGTCATCGTTGTCACCATCGGGTGGTGGTATAGCCAGGAGCCTAGAGGAGAACGCACAGGCTACGTTGCGTGAATCTGCAAACGACGGCGAGGAAGCTGCCATGTCGGAGAGGCGGCAAGGTAGTATTACTATCTAAAGTGAACTTGGTGAAGACTATCCCAGTAAGGGCGGTATGCATTATCATACCGAGGATAGATATAATAGTAACACCAACATTAGTACCAAAACATATAGGCTCTTTACCACCATAACCTATAGTGAATATCGTCTGGACCTATGGAGGAGGTTTAAGGAGGGGTAATGGGGGAACTGGACTTACGACAAAGAAGTAGTAGTCAGAGAGGCTGTTGACGCCACTGGCGCAGATGTAGTGGGGATCTATAATCTGTAGATCGATGGCGTATATACCAATTGTGACTACATATCTGAGAGAGTGGTATGACCATGTCCACAGGCCGTCTTGCGTTATTACGTTATTATGATATACAAGAAGAGCTTCTTATATGGCAATCGGATGATGGACGCGAAGGTGTCATAGAACCAGTTAAGGTACAGCTAAGATGAGTCCTTCTATCACCACCCTCCCCACCAGTACGACAACCTACCTTAGTTCCCTTTGGGATTAACCGATGAACATTGACCTCTCCTCTAGGGGATATAATACTCCTTCGTCCACCCTGCATGAAGACCCTCAGATCTCGCCAGGAACTGGTACGACTGAGAAAAGTACTTAATCGATCGGAGGGTGCGATACAGGTAAACGACATATATACGCACTTATTATCAAGGGATGGAATGTACTCTGTGCTAGCTGCTGTGCGCCATTCAAAGGCACCACTATGGTAAATAAGACCGTATCCAGCAGCAGCAGCCTCAAAGTAACATGCCCCTAGCGATTTCTCTATGCTACGATATTTGTATTAGTGTATGTATCTACCCCCATCCATAGCACCGGTAAGATTGTGGGGAATAAAGAGTAAGAAAGGAGAGCTCTACATCCCTCATCAGATTGAAGATGTTGCCGGGTGTGGGGGTAAAAGTCCAAGTGACATTAAAGCTAGAGTCTCACCACTCTTAATCATGCTAGAGCCCACTACTCCTACTACCTCGAGGCCTTGCTAGTAGGGGTAGTCTCATCCCACAGGGGCATATCAGGTGCAGAGAACTGGCATCTATCAGATCTCCACTCATTAGGAGGGACAGATCTGTGTCTTGGTAGGTAGGGCTCAGATCCTCCATGTTGTCGGATCCGCCCTTGCTGTTGCTTCCAATGTGTGTACCCTCCCTATCAGACTAGTCTCTAAAGATCCTGCAGCATAGGCAACTCTACCATATCGTCATCATCTCGTTTGTAGGAAGCTCCCTGGGGTATCCTACCCAGCGCCCCGAGGCCACCTGGGGGCACTCTCGTCACCACCGATGTACCTGAGCTGCCACATCGAAGAAATCTCAGCAGAGGTAGATAACATGCACTACCATGCCCAGCTGAAAGTGTAGTCCTATCGGATTTGGCGTGAGGCAGTAAGGGCTGGCTGGCCCCTTTGAGGGATGTTACAGACGGAGCCTTAGTAGATGATGAGCATGATGGAACATGTGTCATCAAATTTGGTATCTTCAACTACGTCCGATACCCTTCCGAGACCGCCCCCACCCAATCCCGTATCACATAGCCTTTCGTCAATAAACTCAACAGTACGCTTATCATTCCAGAAGTGCAGTTGTTCATTGTTGTTAACTTGAAGGCGTAATTATGATGATGGTCATAATAGTTTGAGGTGTACCAGCAGGCAGGAGGAAACGTAAGAGTTATTATATGACAAATCCAATGCTACACCCTATCATACAAAAAGGTTAACCAAAGTCAATTACAGTGCCACAACCCCTCCGTCTACCTCTACTATCAACTAGCACGACCTACGGACTGCCGAGATCTAATCTACTTTAAGCTGTCTACCAGTTTGGTACTAAACGCTCGTGGCCGTAGACCCTGCCGTGGGGTGCTACGCCGGCTGCTACCACCATCTATTGTGCGAGGTGTTCGATAAGCTGATCCAGGAGTGGTCCTAACAGTCTCTTCACCGCTATTCAGCGGAGGATCTTCTAAATCTAATAAGTGACCCCTTCCATGGCTTGCTGGCGGCGACTCTTGGCTCGATGGCATTCTGACATGGAAAATATCTTACAATAAAGACCTCGAAGCGAAGGCAGCAAAGGGTGGACCTAGAGACCTCATATTTCCTATGTTAAAAAGTAGTGAAACGCCGAGTACCCTGATTTAAGGTTGGCCACCCAAGCCCCCGGAATACTACTCGTTATTATTATCGTTTCCTTCCATGGGCAGCGCACTGCCTGTGAACTGTATACCCCAATCAGAGTAGGTCCTTCCGCGGAGTACAGGTTGCCTACCGTTCAATAACACTCGACAAGGCCCCATTATTACCGAGAGTCCTCCCCATCATCCTCTTTGAAGGGTATTGATTCCCTATCATCATTGGACCACATAGCCTACCACCTTATTACTCTAACCCTTCCACGGTACCGGCCTACTCTGAGATCTCCATCAACACCAACAACATCGGCGCAGTTCATCTCAGCAAGATCGTATCCCTCATCAGTCATCGCGTCCAAGTTGCTGACCTGACCACCGATGGTATAGGCGGCCCAAAGTCCAATGCCGCCGCCTACATCAACATCATATGATCCCTTGTCACCAACTCTCTGAACTATCCTGTCCCAACAAAGAGAGCTCTCCGTACCAGCAGGCAACCACGTTACATCAGATAAAGGCCATGACTTCCTTGCATTAATTTCATTCCCTAAAGCAGCCTTTCTAGCCTATGGAGGTTGGCAGCCTACCTGTAGTGGCATCCATGAACTCAATGGTGCAGACCAACTCAAAGCTGCTAGACCTCTCATCGTTATTAGTTATCGTCTTCATTCGCCTCATACGCCTAAACCCCATGTCCCCAAAACCCACGATTTCCCAATTACGAGGAGCGTCCTCCACTGGATGTACCGTATCCGCCTGAACGTGCTTGTGGGGCTCTAGGCCTTGGCGACTCTAGGAGGTTACCCTTCGGCAACGGAGGCAGCGTACGATCGTTCAAGCCAGCGTCATATCGCTTGTATCTGTCGAGCACCAGCAGCTGCCTGACGCTTGTGATGGTCTCGCTGCTGGTCTCACTGATCGCTAAAATGGCGTATCCAATTCTGTTTCCCTAAAGTTATAGTATTGGTGTTGAACACCTTATTAAGATCCGCCTCTCTTAACCGCCTATGCGTCGCTGTTGGACATGACTTGTTTGACTGTGCACCTATGTGTCCGTAGTAGACCCCTTCCCACCCCACGAGTAGTACTGTTATCACTACTGCATGAAAGATCACCGAAGTCAGCGTCACCAAGTATATCCCCGTCTTCGTCTTCCCCAGTACCATCGTCCATTACAAAGAGCCTGTCCAATGGTATATAGGCGCACACTTCAACCGGCAGACTCATAAACTCTAGAGGGATCGATGTATCAAAGTAATGGATCTCCTGTCAAGGAAGAAAGGTGCCTTGTTGACCTTGTCGGGAATGGTCGAGCCTACCTGTACTGTCGGACAGCTCCAACCGTCACTGGTCGCGAGATGCTCTACTAGAAATAGCCGCATATTAACATGGAAGAAGTGACGGTGGAAGACCTGCCATTACATTTACTATTTCCCTAGGCCAGACAGAGTATTACATTAACAAAGCGGAAGCATAATCGTAGATGGTCATCGGAGTTCATCTCATCACTGCCATCGTCAGCACTGAAGGAAGCAGCACGTGAGCCGTCAACAGTACCCGATGAGCTATTGAATTCCGATGGGCAGTCAAAACATTCATAAGCAGTCCCGCTGAGTTGGAGACCCCTTCGAGTTTTCACTATTGGATTATCAAATCTCTTCTCCCTTGGGAACTAGCAAGAAAGCCCTTCGAGCTCTTCCCGTGAGTATTACCATCCCCGGGCTCCAACTGAGGGTGGGGGTATTGCCAGGAGACGTGTAGAGAAGGCACATGCTACATTACGAGAGTCTGCAAAAAGTAAATGGACATCAACGGGAGAAGAGGATATTACTGTCTAAAGTGAATTTGGCGAAGACAATCCCGGTAAGAGCGGTATGCATTATCATACCGAGGATAGATATAATAGTAACACCAACATTAGTGCCAAAACATATAGGCTCTTTACCACCATAACCTATAGTGAATATCGTCTGGACCTATAAAGGAGGTTTAAGGAGGGGTAATGGGGGAACTGGACTTACGACAAAGAAGTAGTAGTCAGAGAAGCAATGGACATTTGATGCACATACGTAATGGGGATCTATTGCCTGCAGAAAGGAGGCATATATGAAGATAGCCATGACGTAACTGAATAGGACGGTGAACAGAGGCAAGATAAGGCGAATCTTACACCACAAAGACGGCAAGAAATAGAGTTCCATAAGGCAGTCTGATAATAGAGGGGAACGTATCATACATCCAGTTGAGGTAGACCTGATAACACCTATCCCCCAGAATCTTATATAAGGATCACCTTCGTCCGACTTGGTATGAGACGATGTACGTTAAGTTGGCCTTTATGGGATATTAGACTCCGTCGCCCACCTTGGATGAACATTTTTAAATTCTGCCTCTGCCACGAAGATCGTTTGCCATACTCACTGATGATACACTAATCACCCCCCTTTTCAAGACTGTTACCTGCTATCTGTTGACCTTTGATCGTGTTCCAATCGAGCGTGGTTGACCGGACCGGCCACTGTGAACCAGGCTTGGGTATTCCCATATAGGTTATTGGGTGAATGAGGGTACTCGAGTCCGACGTCCACAGAGGCGCTCCTCGGTGGCCTGCCTGGAAGCTCGTTCCGTTGTGCTGTCTTGCATTGATTCTAAAGCACATTATGCCACCCAAGTTGGACCATACTATTACTATATCATGATGTCCAGCGTAAAAAGAGCCACCATTTGGTATCCTCTTAGGGGAGCTCAACTGTCCTTTTGGGACATTATTAGGCCTTGGAGGGCGCCGGCCTGGATGTGGCGGGGAAGCCAGCTGGCCTAGGCAAGGCCTATTTGAGGGTTCAGACTGCATGCGTACCTTCATTATAGTATCTATTATGTTCCTCTTTAGATGCTCCCTGTTGTTGAGGCAAATCCTGTAACAAAGGGAGGCTGACATCAGAGAGGTCCCCTCTAGACGAAGATGCTCCGGTGTTTGGGAGAGGATCCTTATTATAAGTCATTCAGAAGGATACGGAGCATCAAGACTGAAGGAATAGTCAAGTTGAACAACCACTGCTCAAGATTCGCTGCGAAAAAAATGACAAGAGAAAGTCTTGCCTGGGCTTCGAACCTGTGCGGGACTGGTATCTTTGGGTTTTTATTTTGTGGGCTTTTGCTTTTTACCAAGACCGTCACCAGCCTTTCCGGGCCTATTCTCATATAATCTCGATTGTATACTTGTCACGTAATTGACTGAAATGATAGTTTATCGTCATCAATATTGAATGGCAAAAGGAAATCACGATACCGCCTCGACCGCGAGGAAGCTGAAGGCAATTTATGAGGCTTTGGACGGTGGAAATAGCAAGCAAGCCTTAAAGCTTGCTAATTCCCAACTAGCTGTTACGCCTGATAATCAGATAATAAAGTAATACTGAGTACGATATCCTAGTCTATACAATCTCAGAGCCCTAGCATCGGTGGCATTGGACCGTCTAGGTCGACATGACGAGGCATTAGCACTTTGTGATGAGCTTATGAAGGAAGGACCACCAACGGAAGATACTCTCATATCCACAATGGCTGTGGTAAGACGCAAAGATACGTTTGATGTTGGATTGTGAGCTTAGGTGTATCGAGCAAATTCTTGCTACAAAGCAATGCTGACTATGTACCAGAATGCAGTGGGGAAGGAGGATGGCCCTGATCTTGAGGAAGGCCTTACTACAGTCTATGTTGCTGCATTGAGAACCTCCGACTGGTCAGCTGCTCAACAGGCTGCGATGAGGCTGTAAGCCGCGCACTGAGTACGTAGGGAGCTCCAGGTCATTTCTTATAGGGCCAAGGCTATTCCTAGCAAATCTCAACAGTTCCTCTGCGGCTATGTTTTAGCAGTATTATTGTCTCGGCCGAAGTCTACCGATCCTATCCTCCGCTTAGCAAAGGCCTCTTTGAGCAAGGTACCTATACACAGCTCGCCTTCACTTTACATTGCTGTTCATCAGGTTCTAGCTAGTCCTCCAGAGGACACTACTCCTCGTCGCGAGGCATCCAAGCAGCTCCTTTGGCTCAGTGTCCTGGTGGCAAACGGAGAGTGGGAAGAGGCTATGGCCACCGTGGACAAGCTCGGAGGATTTGCTAGTGATGGACAAAAATGTCGTCTGAGAGCCGATATATACGAGACGTCTGGAAACATCGAAGAGGCTTTCACAGCCGTGCTTGCCGGTGAATAATTTAGGGCCCCCTAAGGTGAACCTATTTTCCGTCGGCAGATCCGAACCCCGATATGTCTACCATAAGGAAGGCTGTAACGTTAGCTACTTCCCCCAAAGGCTCTGGTGATATGATTAAAGCTGTGAAAGAGTGGCTTAATGAGGCTACACTCGGTGAGCGTCCTTCTGATGACGATACAGCAGGGTAGTGGGGAACAAGGGGTCTTTTGTGCATGTTACCGTCCTTAGGTTTGCCAACTCTGTTCACTATGGTGGCGTTCCTAGCGCCTCTTTGGCCAGACTCGGCCTTATGCTCCTATCTACTTGCACTGGTGAAACGGACGACTTGGTAGCCCAATTAGAGGACTATGTGGAGGTACTAGTTTGCTAGCCGTTGCTCGACGCATAAGGGTACTCCTTAGGCTTTCGGCCACACGTCTCCTTGCTATTTTGCCCTGCGGCCTTACCTGTCTTCCCTGACAATGAGCCAAGCTCAGGAATTAGGGAGACTTATGCTGAAGCTTTCGGAGATGAGTATTAATGGTGGAAGTACTTCGTCTCAAAGTGGAAAGCCTTTCCGACAGCGAATGCTGACGAGAGCACGCATAGCCTCCGCGTTGGTGCCTAGAGAAGTCCCAGTAGAGCAATGGCTTGAGCTGGGGAAGAGCTGGGATGAGGAGGAAAGTGAGCAACAGGAGGAAGGCGAGGAATGTTCTATTGGAAGGATGCTCATTATCTCTGCTGTTGTGGTAAGGCAACTCTTGTTATTAGGGAGCCCATAAAATTTGTCTCAGGCCCTCATTGGGCGCGATGAGCCCATACCAGCCTTTGCTGTCTGTCGAGCTGCACGTCTGCGTCATCCCACTTGTGACCATTTGTCGGTCCTAGAGATAGTGCTACTCAAGGGGGGCCTTGGAATAACTGATATAGGAGAGGAAAGGCAGGAGGTAGTATCACAGGGATTTAGGCCTGGGCGGCGCAGTTTTCCATTGTGGAGTCCCTCGCCTAATGGTGTTTTGTTAGACTCTTGGCGACCTGAAGAACGCTCAGCATCGCACACTGCTTTGGTTAACTGGGAATGAGCCTGCGGCTGTAAATCATGTCAGAGACTTTGATTCCGATATGAGCGATACGGTCTTACTGAGTCTGCAGGAGGGGCTATGGGGAAGGGTGGAGGAGTATCTTAGAGCCGGATGTCGGACCAAGCTCAGTGGAGTGATGGGCGGCCCTGGCGGTGTTGATCAGGATCTTACTCCAATACACTTTGCTATTCCTCCGGCGATCCTAGGGCCCAAAGCCAATGGCTCACTAGCCGTACTCACCTCCTCTCGTACATTGAGCGAGCCAATGACGGCTTTGGGGTCGATAATAGGCAGCGAGGACCTCAGCCCGACACCTGTTACTGAGCCGGAGAATGCCGAGTACATCCATCCTATGAGGAGGCTTGTAATGGGAATGCGACAGAAGGTGGACTTGCCCTCGGAAGTGCGATCGACTAGAGGCGAATTCACGGAGCTGGCAGGGGAGAAGTTACCGGAGAATGCGCCGAAATCCGAGTTGCCAGCCTTGCTTTATCGGACAGAAGAGACCCTTATGGGCTCACCGGATAACGGTGGAAAGGAAAAGGCAGAGAAGCTACTGGAGCAACTCATCAACAAGCTTAACGAGGATTACCTTCAGATTGGTACTAAGTTGCATAGAGCGGGCGCGGAGGATGAGGACTGTTGTAAGGCAGTGGAGCAGATCTCTTACTTTGGGGCCTTTGTTGGCCCTGCAGTGTTTTCACTGGTAATGCGAACGACCAGCTCGTTGTCTAAGAAGTCCCCTATGAGAAAGCTGGTGAAGCATTTCTCCCATAAGGTGCAGGAATTGCTAAATGCTTGCTCCAAGGGACTCGAGTCGAGCCGGCCGGCATTGAGGCAGGTATCAGCCTACGGTCTTGGGAGGTCTGTCGGTGCTGCTGTCTGTGAGGTTGAGGCATTGAGGACCCGGGCAATGAGGGAATCGGCAAAGGTGTGCAGGAAGTGGGCCAATAGCCTTGCTGAAAAGAAAATGTAGAGAACGACGATTGCTAGTGCTTTATTTGGATTCCTACTGTCTTGTTTCTTATAGTGCGATACTTGTTGTTGAGTTCACCCACGCTGCCAATTAAAGGAGGAAAACTGGAGATAGTGTAGGATCAGCATCTTTCCTTGTTCATGTCGGATCCTCAGCAGCCAAGTGAGGAGGTGCTGAAGGAAACCGGCAATGCGGCAGGAATGAGCGCCGTGGAGGCTAGTGGAACGCAGTCGCAGGGAGCTAAGGAGTCAAGTAGTCAGGAGGGTAGTAGCACTGGCTGGGGCGGCGGAGACTGGCACGGTGGCAGAGGGTGGCAGGGGAGCTCTCAGTGGGGTAACAGCAGCGGGGTGGAGGGAGGAGGCTCATGGAATCAGAAGGGAGAGTCAGAGTCGTACGGTAAGCGATGGCGTGATGGAGATGAGCAGTATGGCAATAAGAGATGGAGAGGGGGCGAGTGGGACGATCAGAGCTGGAATAGACGAGGAGGATATGATAGCTGGAAGAAGGACAGTAGGGGTTATAGGGACACGTGGAAGAGCGGCGGTTATAAGAGGTCCTGGGAGGGCGATCATTATCAGAATAGCGGGCAACCGTATAAGGCACGTCGATACGGCAAAGGAAAGGGAAGTTGGGGATACCAGAAAGATTCTTACGATGAGAGCAAGCCGGTGCCGCCATATTTCCCGGATAGGAATATCTTGAAGACTGATATAATAAAGCATGTGTATGAGTTTCCGAGGGCGGAGAATCCCGACCGCGATTTCATGAGGAATTTGCCACAGTCGAGTGAACCATGTGAAAAATGCAAAGCGGAACGGCGGCAGTGCATATGTGAGATAGCAGGGAAGCTGGGATTGCGTGTCCATCGGAGGGATTCTGGGTAGGCTGGAGGTGGAAGGCGGTAGTGTTGGTGATGGCTTTGTTAGGATAACTGAGGAGGTACAGGAAGCGAAGACAAGACTTAATGAGACTAAATCAAAGTTGGACGGCTTGGACTTGGAGCCTTGGAAGGCGCATACACGGGAGACCCTGGTAGTAGCGGGAATGCTCTTTGAAGACCCTCGCAGGGCTCAGCCTTCGAGAGATGATCGGAACATGCGACAAATTTTGAGAGATTGCTTGCCGTAATGCCCCTCGGGTCAGCTCACAATCAGGGACACCGAGAGGAAGAAACGGCGGTTCGTTCCGTCTGTCCATAGCGTTCGTATGTTCGCATAGAGCACAAGGTCCTGGAAAAGCAGGTTGCTGTTGTATAGGTGACATCCTTCGTTGTCCGACAAGTACGAGATTATAGCCAGGCGGAGCTGTGTACAAATGCGTGGTGTAAAATGATGGAGATGTTGGAAGCTATGCCACTAATACCGAAGGATATCTGTAAAGGGGTTGAGGAAGGAGGAGATGGAGGTGTTAATGGGAATATAAGTAGTAGCGGTATGGGAAGTGAGAGGGCCAGTGGGTACTTCAGGGACAATGCATTTGTGTGAGTGCCCGGGGGGATTCATATCGGCTACTAATCATCATCTTAAGACAAAGCATCCTAATATGGATAGCTGGCAATGGATGGCAATAACACTGAACCCGTAGGGAGTCTGGACGTATTTGTGGAAGTGTGGTACAGTTACTTTGAGGGCAACACTTTAACGGCAATGATCGATGATGATGCCTTCTATAGGGAGACCTATCTCAAATGGAGCACTGGGGTGGACGATAGTGGGAATGTGATGGTGAGTAGGAGGCTCGATTGCTGTTACTAGGGCCATGGGCTTTGCTCAGAGCTACAGGAATGTACGGGATTTGGTCGAAAGGGCAAAACGGAAAGAACAGGTCTGCGATGTGGTTACAGCAGATGGCTCGGTCGATACGCAGTAGTAGAGGGCAAGTTCGGGCCGGTCAGGTTTATAGCCTGTCAGGTTCGATGCTAACAATCAAGAGCGTATAACAACCCGCCTACACTTCTCTGAGTTGGTGGCCGCCTTGGGCCTGCTTCGTACTGGAGGCTCTCTGGTAGAGTTACAGGTGCGTTAAGGAGATAAGCTCCTTGTAGGTACTGAAAATGTTTACTTTATTTGAACCATCAACAAAGTCTATTATATGGCTTATCAGAGCGATGTTCGATCGGTGTATCGTTTGCAAACCGGAAATGAGTAAACCTGGCAACTCAGAGGTGATGGATTAGATCAGCTATCTCCCAAACACGGGCGGTGCCGTGCCAATCAGGTCTACGTCGTCGGTCTCGGTTTTGGCTTTGTCCGCTCAGCGGTGCTCAACAGGCTAATGGGTCTAATGGAAGATAGTGACCTGTGGAAGGGCATAGAAGCCGGCGATGAGGAGGGCTTGGAGCGAGCGATAGTCCCTGGTGAGCAGCAGCAGCAGGTGTGTGGAAGAAGCGTACTTTCAGACGAGTGGATGTCACCTGTCTTTAATGAAGCTTTTTCGAAGTGCTCCGTTTACTTCTCAACTCAGCAGACTGAGTATATCGAGCGGAATCTGCGGCTATTCAATGACTGGCCCGAAGAGGAGAGGCAACTCATTAAGGCTAAGAAGCGAAGGTGTGCACCTTACAGCAGCAGCAGCAGCAGTAGCTTGGGTTGGGTATAGCTGTTGGTTAGTTATCCGTGGGAGTTCATAGAGAGACTTGACCTTAGAAGGCTTAAGAAGGAGGACAAGATAGTTCCTGATCCTGCAATCCCGCTGGATAAAGGTGGCAACATTAATAGTACCAGGTAAGCCCTTTGGAACAGGGCCGAGGATTAGGTTCGACTTCAGGTCTCTTCCGACTGGGGATAGGCCTAATAAGAGTGGTACTCAGTCATCGAGGGCAGAGTTCAGGAGGCTGTATGATGAGACGCAGGAGAAGAGGGCAACATTAGCCAAGGAGAAGGGGTGCCAAGGATTCGTACCAGTGGAAGGCGCAATGGTGCCTCCAGGGCAGAGAGGCTCATCTGGGGCCGATGCTGGTGCGTGACTGGTACTTGTAGGATGTAGATGTGCTTTTAGATCCTACCGAAGTGTCGGCGGTAGGCAGTACCTTGAGCAAGGCTCTGTTAGAGAAGTCTGGTCTTGTAGGAGAGTAAGTGGACTTGAGGGTCGGGGAATCTACCGGGCCGGGGAATCTACTCACGAACTGTCAATCGCTGCAAATATAAATGTCGATCGGTATACATATCATTAGCGTTTCTTATCAAGAACTGCCTTCAGAGGCCTTAAGCGAGGGAACCCAGTGATCGAGGTGGAGAATAGGCACCCTGCCGACCATCGGGGACTGGGGTATGGTGAACAAAAGAAGAGAAGGCGTGGAAATGGAGATGAACGAATGCGGGCAAAAGAGCCTATGAGGGTGAGCGTGGGTACGATGGTCGCCGCTATATTCTGTAGCAAGGTTGCGAAGGAAGTTGAGAACACGCTTCTTGGCAAACTGTGCAGCGGGGACTATCTTAAGGAGGCTTGGTAAGCGAAGGAGCAGAGATGGGGAATAGGTTGCTGCTTTGTCAGGTTCACTGAATGTGGTGTGCCGTTGGAGCCTTACGAAGTTAAACTGTCGAAGTTTGCCGACTCGGACATTCTTGATAAAGTCATCTATCATCGCACAGATGCAGTGTGGGAGAAGCCGGACAGGAAGGTGGAGGTCCCCATGGCAGAGCAGGATGAACTTGCCGAGATACGAGAAGTGGTGGAGCTGATGAATGTCCCAGTGGGAGAGTAAGCCACTTCCATCAGACACTGCGTTGATTGCTTTCATTAGGAGGATACTCGAGATCAATCCAGCGAACGCGACAGAGTCTGTGGTAGAGTGTGAACGGATAGTCCGCTGCGAGCTAGGAACGTCTACGTCTGTGAGGCTACCAGATATGCACAAAGATGTCATCGCACTGCTGCCATCTGAGGCCACTTCAGAGGATATTGACACTGTGTTCGTTAGGATAACCCGAGGTGAGATGGTGCAGTATCAGCTAATCTAAGCTGAGAGTGTTTTTTTGGAATCCACTGTCATCGCGATTACCCGATAGTCATTCGGGTAGGAAATATTATAATTGTAGATACTGAGAAATAAATCGCGGGAAAACCGTCCGTATACCAACTTTTCTTCAGATGCTGCGTGCCCATACCCCCTGGAGCTTACAGAATACGAGCTACATCACAGGCGAGAATGGCTTGGACCGATCATAGCGGCTATGAATTGCCACCCTCATCGAGCCTTGGTGATAGGCCTGCCACAGAGCACCCTCCTCACGCGGTAAGGCGTAACTGGTTGGTATACTAGGAGTTGGCAATCGTTGCGGTCAGGTGGTCTGCTGGTATCTTGCAAATACTGTCATTAGCCTTTTACCACACACAGCTGGTCACACCCGAGGACCCTGTCACCAAAGGTGCATGGATTGTATGCACTCATAGAGGATTCGATGAGGTAGGAGGCACAACTGCTGTTTTAGACTTGGTGTTTTATGCCTTTACTATCAGACCATTCGAGACTCGGTACCCTACAGAGCATGTAGGCAGTTCCTCCAATGTCTCTATGATGCCACTACAATGACTGAGGCCCGCGGAGGCTTCATTCCCAACGTCCTTCCCCCTCCCTATTTCACACAGGACTCCTTCGCCCGATACATTTGCGACTTCAATCGAGAAGTTCTTACTACCGAATGTGAGCAGGTATGGACGCCCGAGAAGTCATCCGATTCAGCGAGGCCGGCGCCAGATAGTCCCAATGGTGCCTCCTCTACTATGAACAGTTGATTCATTCCGCTCCCAGACGTCATATTTGTTTTACTGTTTCTGATGTCGCTTTTTTGAGTTCGTCAATAGCAGCACGGAACCCTCCGCTCGAAAATGACGATTTTTTGGGCGCGCGCTTTTGTCGGCGCAATATGGGTCGGATCGCTGCACGGTCGCATTAGAAGTGGGTGGCGGCTTCTACTGGGGTTTACTTAGCCATTACCAACTTTATTACGTCAATATCTATGGTATTTCGGTCGGCTTTCCTCTCATGGGCCTTTTTCTTTATTGGAAAGGCCGAAGATGTAAGTGGGGGCATATCTTGAGGTTAAACCATGAAGGATACGAAGAAACTCAACCTAGTGCTGCCTATTCGTGATTTATGGTTTGTATTCTATTAGGATATCATGGATGACGACAATATACATGAACTATTAGCCCATCGAGCTCGAGCCCCTGGCTTTGAAGACGAGGTGAGCACACACGCGGTCGCAGCACCACCACATGCGTATCTTCCTCGTTCGCTTCTTCAAGTCCCCTAAGTTGAACCCTTTGCCTTTGTCGAGCAGTCTTCCATCCATCCGTATTGTAAAAGAATAGCACATGACATAACCATGGTCTCTCTGTTTGTCTTATTCGGTGATGATGCTTCTTAGGTGCATAACCTGGTCCGCGAGTATCCTGACATGGGCTCCGAATCCGAGCTCATTCAAATGCTTTCGAAGGTAAGCGGTAGGTTCCTTCCGGTACCGTATATATTTGTTATAGGTTGACTCACGTGCGGAGATGACCCTTTTCCACAAGAATCGTCGGAGAAAGAACGATAGTCCCGAGCGAGCCTGTGAGGAGCGTGGTACAGATCCTGATGGAGACGATGACGATTGCCATAAGCGAAGGTGAGCCCTATTCTCTGAAGTGATTCAGCTTGTTTTCCTTTGCACAGATACGAGATGATTAAAGCTATGCTGCAGCCGATGAAAGAAATCCATCAGGATAACGCCCAGCTGCAAAGCGAAACTCACGTAAGCCCTGTACATGTCCTTATTGTTATGTTTTGCTTCCTTAGAGCCTGGAGGAGAGATGGAAGCTAGCCAATGCTGAGCTGGAGGAAGCTATGGGCCTCACTTGTAAGCATTCAATAGCTCTCAAGTCATGACTGATTGACCCTCCTTAGATGGTCCGGGGTTCACCAGGGAAAACCCGAGTAAGAACAGCGGGTTAGTGAGCGAGTTCGGTCTCCTCGCTGGCTCCCTGCTCTCTTTGAAGGATGCCGCGGTGAGTCACGGTTGCCTGAGTATTTGGTTGAATACATCGTTGCTAGGTCGCTGCTGCTGATGAGGCCTGGGCGGAGCTTGATAAGGTTCACTATGGCATTATTGTTGATGTTGACACTATGAAGGGGGAGGTAGACAAGAGGATGGACACGGTGAGCCTTTGTTAGTGTTCTTGCCAGGGGAAGTTGTTCTTGCTGACGTTTAGCTCGTTAAAGGAGTCCAGTTCCAATCCACGATGCAAGCTGAATCCCAGATGCAGAACATGGTGGACTTGAATAAGCTAGGCAATAAATATATGAAGGAAACGGTGAAGTCGATCAATGACGGTCAAGTAAGCAATATGTCTAAAGATGGATGATTAGAAGGTGATGTCTTCAAGGTGCCGGTCGAGCAAGGGTTGAAGCAAACAATGAAAGCTAGGGACACCATGGAGAGAAGCACCACAGGATTCCTGTCGGACGCAGAGGACCTACTTGATGATCTCTCGAGTAGGATGACTAAGTTGCTTAGTTATTAATAATTGTTTTCGATTTGCAGGTGAAGTTGAGGAAGTACCAGAGGTTGCGATGGAGGCTCGAGAGAAGGCTGAGACCAAAGCTGAGCAGGAGGTAGATAAAGCCAAGGATGAGATCGATATGGCAGCTGATCATGCCCTCAATGAGTTTGTGTAAGTTGGAGGAGGATTGCTTGTTGAATAACAATAAGAATGCGCGGTGTCTTCTTTCAGATCACAAACTGATGGAAAAACCGATAAAATAATGGAAGTTGGAGAGAAGCAAATTGAAGATCTGTCCACGGAGGCACGTGTAAGGATGACAACTTGAGGTTGGTTGTGTTGTTCTATACTTGTGCCATATAGGAACACGAAGAGGCTCGCCGGAAGGACGGAGAGAGCAAGGTTGAACAGCAGAATGAGGAAGTAGAGTCACTTCAGGTGACTTCACTAGTGTGGGCAGTGGTAGGGGTATGGCATTCCTTCAGACTGAGATACATAAAAAATATGAGAATGCTGAAGAGAGGGCCGACCAGCGTGTTGAGAGCTTTAGAAGTAGGTCATGGGCCGATAGTGGGAAGATGATTAGGATGTGTTAGATGAGACCGAGAAACCTTTGACACACGAGAGCTCATTCTCTGGTGACCTCGATGATGCTATTAAGAAGGTTGAAGGTGAGCCTACTTTACTTAGGTGCGTGGAACAAGTGTTATGTAACCAAATAGGTATGCTGTCCAACTTCGAGGAGGCCGTTCAGACTGGAACGAGCCAATTACAGCAAGAATCTAGAGAGAGCTTAGACCCACTAAGGAAGTCGGTCGCTAAAATCCATGGTAGGATATCTATTTCGCCCTGATATGTGATTACCTCAACCTTTTAGCTGCCTCCGGTGCTCATGCAGTTGAGCTGTTTACACAGATGGATAACTCATTAATGGAGGCTAATCGCGACATAGCCAGCACGTCTCGATTAGAGATGCAAAAAGTTATGGGTGAGTCTCAAATTATATCGGAATACTTGGCACTGATGATATTGTAATTCACTGTAGGCAAAGTTGTTGACTTGAAGAAGAACCTGGGCTTGCAGAATAGCAAGCTGAGTGGCTTGTTAGCGCAGCTCTCAGACGCCCTCAGAAATGGCGAATATGAGCTCGCCGCTGAGTTGTCGATGCAACACAATGCACTGCAGTGAGTGCCGACGGGGCACGAGGAATATGGTTATTGGTTCATGTGCCTTAGGGCGGAGATGAGCCAGACAAGCGCTGCTTTGCAAGAAGCCATGTTCGATCTATCCCACAAAATGGCGCAGGAAGGGGCGGCACTAAAGGCAGATTCGTATGCAGCTGGCAGGGAGATAAGCGTAAGAATTTGATGAGGAAGGAATTTAGTGAGTCTCTTGTTGGCTGTTCTCAGAGCAACATATCTCGTGGGGTGAGGGACACAGAAGACAAGATGAAGGGCGTCCTTCGGGATCTCGAGAATACAGAGGCCGGTGTAGAACTGACTATGGATGAGAACAAAAGAGTAAGTCTAGAGTGTCTAGAGCCGCCTTCACTTTTTTAATCGGCTTGTAGGCCCATCTCAATGCCATCAACCACGCAATGATGTCAGCTAAGGGAGTTGATGCTGCACTAGCTGGAATTGACAGAGGTAAGGACGTGGCCCGAAGATATAGGTGAGGGAGCGTTGTGCATTTCAGAGGAGCATGCCATCAAGTCGGATTTAATGACACAACAGCGCAATTCAAAGTCGGTGATAGGGCACTTGGGGCAATCTATTTCCCGCCGGGAAGCCGCATTCGTAGGTTATCAGTATTGCAGTTAAGCTGTTATGCGGTTTTTAACTTCAGCTGAGAGAAGTGGCGAGGGTGTTAGCAACATCTGAGTCCAACGCTAAGAGGGCGATGGAAGAGGAAGGAAATGAGGCAAAGAGGGGATTCGGACAAGTGGCCTCGGAAGCGGCTCATGAGATACAGGTGGGGCTCTAAGGGATACAGCAGATCCTTGGGAATAATGAACTTCAGAGTTATGAGGCGGAGAATTACCGGGCAGAGAGAGACTTAAAGTCGAAGATGAACATGAACAGTCAGAGAGCCAGGAGCCTTGGCTTGGAGCTTTCTGATGTGGGCCCAACATTTTGCTGTGTTCTCTGGAATGTTTGTCACTTAGATTGAGCGCGACGTGCAAAAGGTCATGGGTGAGAAGGTGAAGGACCTATCTGAAGAGAAAGAGGAATATACGTAGGAGTGGCGAATTGCACAACCTGATAACGCCTATTAATTGCAGGGCGGACCTTCAACGTCAAACACTCAACAGTGATCGGGAAGTTGAGTCACTAATGGGGCATTTTGCTCAGTCTCAAGAAAAAATAGAGAAGGATGTTCGTGAAGCGGTAAGCTACATGTTATTGCAGGGCTTTTGTGATGTTGGTATTTTTATTAGCTAAAGTCCAGTATGGACAAGGCGAGCGAGCGCAACAAGGAGGTATTGGTGAAGGCACAGGCAGAGGTCGCTGCTGGCCAGAAAGAGTATCTTGAGGACAAATCCCGCTCAACGGTAAGACTTACACGAGCTCTGTGCAGCACCGTTGAAGGCTTCCCTTGTTTGCAGGTCATGACCAAGAAGCTTGAGGCAGACTCAAGTCGATTCCAGAAGCACTCAGAGAAGTATGCCCCATTTTAAATTAAGCCTAACCAACCAAATGCCCGTGACGCAGGTCCGAGAAGGAGATGGAAGAGATTTTGCGCGGCATTGAGGCAAGCAAGAGCATGTTTGCGGACGAGAGTAGGGGCCTAATGAAGGAGTTTGTGTAGGGATAGCAGGAGGCCTTCGGTTGCCTTGGACGCTGCCTTTCAGGGATATATCCGGAAATGAAGAAAAGCGAATAACGGAGAAAACTGTTGAAATCGAGAAAAAGATGGCTGATTTGCCTCATAAATTTGATACGAAGGAGTTCGAGAAGGAGGCGCTTAAGTCGACGGAGGACATAGACTTGAGAATCACACAACTGGAGGAGAGAGCTAACACTGCGGAGACTCAAGAAGAGAGGGAAGAGGCCGAGAAAGGCATTGAAATGATGAAGAAGTTGAAAAAACTTGCTGATAAGGATCGTGTTGATGATGAGAAGCTAAAGAGCAAGCTAATAGAGAGTGAGGATAACGATATCGAAAGAACAGAGCAAGTTCAAGAGAGTATGAAGAATATTACTAACAACTTAGAGACTATTGAAACCTCCATGAACGGTGGAAACAACGACCTTACAGATGAGCTTAGGGAGTTCTCTAAGAGGAACACAGGGCTTATTTCTGGTGCCGAAGGTGCGGTCTCGGAGGCAGAGTCTATCTTAGCCAGAGAGCTGCAGCAGAGCCGTGCTAGCGCGAAGTTCGATATCGAGACAAAGCAAATCGCAAACGGTCGATTGCTTGATAGAACAGAAGCGGAGAGGAATCACTCCGCAGTTCTAGCGCGCCACGAGCAAGCTGTATTTATGGGGCTTGAACACGCTTCCAAGAATAATATCTCGAGGGTCTTCGAACAGGCTGCGAAGACGAAGATGAGAATGGCTAAAATGATGGGGGATGTGATGAGTGAATTGGCTCGAGTTGATATGAAATTTGAAAGTGCAGAAACCGGCGACAGCAGCGATATCGGCATTCGCTTGGCCCATACTCGACAAGCGATGAAGAGTATCCTGCAGCTTTGGGATCAGCATTCACTTGTTATGGGCAAAAATCTCAAACGCTTCCAGAATGATGACACCGAATTTATTGAGCAACTCTCGATGCGTCTACATCAGGAGATGCTGAAGGCTGAGAATATATTGAGGAAGTCGAATGAATCGGTGAACTCGCTGCACAGGAAGCTGAATATGGGATACACCAAGAGCAAGGAGTTCGAGGCCTCGATAACCGATGATATCGCCAAGATAAGAGCAGAGGAGGCCAGGATAAACAACCGTACACAGACCCTCGTCGCTAAGATTAAGGACCAGCTAGGCGAGACGATGCAAAAGCAAGATGATCTTGACCAAAAGGCCCTTCAAACCGCTAGGACTACTGTTCAAAATTTCGAAAACGATATCACACAGAAGGCAGACGAAGCTTTAGCGAGTATTCGTTTGACAAGTAACAGTGTCACTCCGGCACCCGCTGCGAGCCCCAGCCCTAGCGGCCCTGGAGGTGGTACGAGCCCGTAATTCCATGACTATGTCATTGGTCAAACCTACTTGTTGTATGAAATCAACCTTTTGCAGAGTTTATAGTTCTCAACGGCGGGAGATGTTTAACTTTCATCATCGCGAAGGGCGTGTTCTAATAGAGTACGCCTAGTTTAATGGTCATGTAACATCGAAGACCTAGCCTTGGTCCAAGACTCTAGGCAGAACCGACGCAGTTTTCGGTCAATATTATGATAATATTATTATCCACTAGGAGCCGAAGGAACTGTTGTTCATCTACTTCTACCCCGCGAAGTCGACCCCACAGGCGGATTCTCCAATTTGTAGATCGCCGGTTCATGTCACGGAAAGCACTGCGCGACATGCATTGGTGTTGAATATCTCGCAAACCTCATTACATTCCACTCATGAGTTTGTTTAAAATACGGGAGACATCCAAAACGGCAGTGAGGATGTCACTCGTCTTCGTAGCCGCCAAGGCTACGAGTAGATACGTGATAGGCTCGCTGTTACGAGTATATGTGTGCGGACAACCATCAGCTATGAGCGTGAGCGATAAGTTGCACGCGTGCTCCGAACTGTTCATTGCTCTCCATCTATAGTCATGTTGAGTTCCCCCAGTGGTCAGGTGACCGTATACAGGTATATGGCCCCATGGAATGCCCGACTCGGATCCATTGATATAATCATAAACGGCCAAACTAGTTTGTGACGTTGAAAAAAGGAGACATCGCTAAGGTCGCGCTGCACAATCCCGCGGCCACTTCTAGGCTAGAGGGTCTTCCTTCTATAATACTGTCTAAATCAACAAATTCAGCGCTATGCGTTCTTTTATCACTTTATCTGCTGTTGCCGCGGTCGCTGCCGCTGGTCAATGCTCCCAAGCCGATCATGATTTGTGGATGTCGTATGGACAGGATTTTGGCAATTTCGTGGGTTATTGTGGCCTTGTGTCTTTCGGTTCGGCCTCCGGTGCTGCCAACTGCCTAGTTGACGGTACTGATGGCGAGCTATCTGCGAGTTGCGCCCAATGCTATGGTCAGTCGGTTGCTTGTGGCGGGCAGCATTGTATGATGCAATGTTTGGCTGGTCCTGCTGCTCCTAAGTGCCTCGCATGCGTGGACAAGACAGAGTGTAACCCGGACCTTTACAAGTGCACTGGATATGGACCAAGCGAGATGCCTCCTCCACCTACCGGCACTGCACCCCTTCCTAAGACCACCAAGGCGCCTACTACCACAACTACTGCTACTACGACTACTACCACAACCACCGCTACTACGACTACTACCGCAGAAGCCACCACTACTGAGGCTGCCAGCACCACCACTACTGAAGCTGCCAGCACCACCACTAGTGAGGCTGCCAGCACCACCACTAGTGAGGCTGCCAGCACCACCACT